>CAAKHB010007063.1:385806-449008 GCA_901007665.1 Aeoliscus strigatus
ATGGATTGTGTCTTAAGACTGGGCCCGTCGAGGCAGGCAGAGAATATAATCTGATTTAAAGCATGTCAGGGATTGTGAATAATTTCCTCATTACCCCCACCCCCACCCCCCGTCATTTTCAGAGCATATTTAATTCAAGAAGAAGAGGGAAAGGACTTGAGTGTGTGTGTGTGTATTTGTCTTTGGGTGCGTTTCACATCCACAGCAGAAGACTGCTTCCTATCTTCCCACTCGAGGAGGAGAGGAGGAAAGACTTACTCCTTGCATACTCCCTCTCACGATCCACCTCTCTCTCTCTCTCTCTCCCTCTCCCCGACCTCCTGAGAACCACAGCTGTCACAGTGTCACTTTTCCCATCCATTATTGAGGAGTGTGCAATGCACAAAGCCCATGAAACCTTGTCAACCACTTGCAGTTGCTCCTGTTAAATAATCAGGCAGAACCAACAGTGCCAGGAGGGGCGTGTGTGTGGGCGTGTGTGTGGGCGTGTGTGTGTGTGTGTGTGTGTGTGCGCGTGTGTATCCGGGGGATCTGCCCGTGCCACTACCTGCATCACCTGGATTCTGCAATCTGCTTTTCTGTCTTCTGTAGACCACCATTTCGCTGCAGCCACACACACTCTGTTCACACACACACACACACTCCGCTGACTCAGTGTCCTGTCTACGTCTGGCAGCGGGTCAGCGAGTCACAGTGCCACTCGGGGGAGAGAAGGAGTCATCATGGAGGTATCAGCTGTCAGGTATTTGGAGTGGAAGCAGGTGGATGTTAAACATGAACACTGAATGCTAACTGTGCTACCTGAAACGTCGTCAGCGAGGGTACGCAGGATTAAGTTGCTTCTTGGCTCCTTCAGGCGGTCGTCTCTGCAGAGGCGTTTTTTTTAAAAAATTAAGTCTGTGATAATTAGATCACAATGAGAGACCTGATTAGTGAGCCGTGAGGTAGTACAGGGCTTTTCACCTCTTTTTATCCCTGCTTGTCTTCGCCCCCTCTACCTCCGCCTCTCCTACTCGCTCTCTGTTCTCATTTCCTTCACTACACCTCTCTCCTGACCCCTCCTCCTTTTAGCTCTCCTGATGAGAGCCTCTCGTTGGCTTCTCACAGCGTCAGGAATCAAAGCAGGCGGAAAGCTCCCAGAAAGGCATATGGCATGCTGTGCATCGGGCGCCGTGCTCCCACCTTCGCGCACACACACACACACACACACACACACACACACACCCCTCCTACACACACCCATAACCACAATCCCTCATCCTGGCTCTCTGTATAATTAAGCTTCACCACCTTCACTTCAACTGCAGAGAGTCAGACTGTTCTGTTCCGAGGCTGTATCTAAACACTTAAAAACGACAGCTCCTTTGAAGAAACTAAGTGCTGTTGTCAGGAATCAGTGTCATACAGGAGCCGTCATGCAAACATTGTGAGATCTGTCAGTCAGGAAATGTACAACTCGTAATAAAGGTAGAAGGTTAATAACCAACAATTAGTGTGTAGTCAACAGTGATGCATCCTCCCACTCTGCAGGATTTTGACAGCCATACATTCCCTCTGCAGCACAGGTCTTTCTTTTTGCATGATTGTAGGGAGGGACAAGCACATCGTAGCTATTTGTAAATGTTGTAAATGTATAATATGACAACCACTATAATAATAATGATAATAATAAGTGAAAATGTTGAAAGCTACTGTTTGTTGAAGTCAGCTTCTACAAGAACCATGGAAAACTGAAATTCAGTGTCGGTGCTGTGACTTTTATTCAAGAAGTGAGCTGGAACAATGTCCAGGTAACAGGAGAATGATTTAGGAGTTAGGTTAGAAAGGTCTTTTCTAATCGAAGGTCCAGGAGAGTTTGAAAGAGAACAAAAAATAAAAGTGTGGGATGGAGTGTGGCCTGGACAAAAGCATCAGTATTTATATTTACAAAAAAGTTGGTCCGGTGTTATTAAAACTGGAACGGAGCCCAGGTTGAAAACACTGGATTGTCCATGAATGGGACAAGATGGAAGAGACGGCAGTGTGGACATTTAACGTCTGACCTGAGCAGGGTTGTGTAAAAATGATCGACAGCCATTGTATTCAAGAAATTTGAGATAACAGCTGGAGGTCAGATGAGGACAGGACTTGGTGAAATTTGCCTGCTGAACTGAAAAACCAGAGACTCTGCATTATTTTAAACAAAGTAAGTTCATCACCTGAAGCCCATTTTCTCTGCGGAGCCTGTTGTGCAGTAGAACATCTGATGAGCACCTTCAGGTGAAGGGGTAACAAGATTACAATACTCTATCACCCTTAAAAACCCTGAGCCCATAGGATCCTCCTGAGCTGAGTTTTTTTTTTCTTTACAATAGTTGCATCAGTGTTATTTTTCAGTTTGATTGACACTTATGACTAAATCATTAGACTGCAGACCAGATGAGGTGGAAGAAGTTGAATTCACCATTCAGTATATCTGTGTCTGAGTGGTTCATGTGAGACGTTGAGAAGACGTTGATAGATACTTTCTTGATCTCCATGAGAAATTTACAAGGTTTGACCCCATTTAAACGTCACAGCGAGGCCATTCAATACTCTGTAATAGACTTTGTGCCATAGACTTTATGGTACCGGAACAATGACGTGCTTCGCTGCCAAGCTGCTTTGTTGTTATTCGCAGTGACAAATAACAACCACAACAGAAAAGGTCACTGGTTGTTTGGTAGAGAAGCTGTGGATCATAACTTCAGCATGTCGATGAGCCAGAGGGAGTGACTGTGACTCACTTCTGTGGATTTATTGACAAGCAGATGAGTCTCGATGGAGACTCATCAGTGTGTGCAGGCGCAGGCACTGAAGCAGGCAATATTATGTTAATGTGGCGTCTGCGGGAGCAGAGAAAAGGACTGTGGAGTGGTATTAGTGTTCTCCTACCACTCAATCTGCATCTCATGAAAGCAGCCAGCCTCAAGGTTCTCTCTCTCTGTGTGCGCTGACAAGAGCTGTACATTCCTTTCAGTGTTCCAGAGCAGAATCCTGCCAGTGCGAGTCACTAACCAAACGATGGAGCAACGAATTGATGTAATAAATGTGATGAATTCTCTGTAGGAATCAGTGGAGCTATTCATTTAGTTTGTTCACAGGGACAAAGCTGACCCCACTGGAGTACCTCAGACTTTCTCTACTGCTCCCACACGGACCCTCACATTTGTTTCCTCCAAGTGATTGACAGACCTCAACCCTCACCTGCAAAGGAGTAAATGGAAAGATTTTCCATTTAGTCTCAGTCCGTGCTGTGTATGTTGTAAGTTCATATGCAGTAATGGAACAATTTGACAGCAGTAAGTTAGCAGTCACGGTAGTTGTGGCATGTGCCAAGAGAGGACCTGAGGACTCTGAATAGAGCATTAGAGACAGACGTGAAGGTCCAAGAATCATTTTCTACTCCTTTCATTCAGAGGACTGTTTCTGAGCGACTCTGTTTTATCTCCCATGCATTATTGTCCCAGCAGGAAATATAAACATTACTGTTTGCTGCCTTCCATTAATTGTCCTTGATAACCTTGGTCGTGAGTGAGTATGGGCAACCCCAGCTCCCAGGTATTGTACATATTACTGGCTCACAAACTGATGCGGCCATCTTTGATGTTGTTCCCTTTATCACTTTTTTTGTTGTATTGACCTCTGCAGTGTAAAAGCTCCAGTCGGGACAGAACCCTGAATGAATGCACAAGAAGAATTCTCTGCTGTGAGTGCTGTGTGCAGTGAGATTTTTTTTTTAAAATTAGTCCCTATGATGTTGTTGTCATATATTCTTAAGGCTGGACATTGAGGTAAAAAAAAATCAAATCACTCCAATATCTTATGAGATAAATCTACAAAATTTGTACAACACAACTTTGAAGTTTTCCCAGTTTTGTAATCTACACTTCCTGTAAACCGCCCTGTACGGTGAAAGGAGATCGGTTCCACATGAGTGACACTGAAAGATTGACACAACCTGATACTCTGGAGAAGAAGTTATGGAAGTCTTAAGCAGGTCACCAAGTCCATATGTGTTGTATGGAGATAGTTTGTGAATGTGTGAAAGTTACAAAAAAGTATGATTGTAATCTTGCTAAAAAATGTTTAAAAGTATCGAAAATATTGAGCACCACTGCTCTGAACTCACAGCTGTAATTTACAGAGACACTGAACTCAACAGTGTGTTGCAGCAGAGATGTTGCAGTAAAATCATTTCCAAAAAAGAGTCATTACTAAATAGTCACATGACCAAAGGCCAAGTCATGTGACGTGAGTCCACAACCCTGGTATATGCACATTGCACAGGCAGGTATAGTCCTGTTGTCCTCTGGGTCACAGACAGCCACTGACACTACGTCAGGAGTTATGAGGATTACATGAGACAGAGCAGTGGATACTGTGGATGTCATGTGACTTGACCTGTGTGTGTGCAGGTGTTATTTAGAGGTCAGTCTGTATATTACAGGGATTACTGTACTGGCCCAGTGCAGCATGATAATCTGTTTCAAGTGTTCGTACAGAGCAAAGGGGCCCAAAGCTGAATATCACATAATGATCTTTTTTTTTCTCCCTCCTCCATTCTATTCTCCCCTCATGCGTCGCCCTCCGGTAGACATTTCTCATCATAACAAGGCACTTTGGATTATTTCACCATGCTCACGGATGCTCTCCTGTTGTGCATGTGCATCAGGTTGTTGACAATGACAATCTTTCAAAGACCCACCAGGCTGCGTGTGAGTCCTAGACGGTGTCGGCCGCAGAGCTGCTTGGAACACGTAAGGACTGTGCGACATGTTTAGATATACACCGTGTGTGTGTGTGTGTGTGTGTGAGAGAGAGAGAGAGAGAGAGAGAAGTATATCCTCCACTCCAGCTCAGGCCCTGGGTCCGCTCTACACCCATCTTGTGTGTCTCTGGTGAGTAATCAGGTAATTGATCATAGAGACAGGTAATTATTCCTGTGCCAAGCTCACTGGCAAATGAAAAGTCCAGCAAAAAGCATCTGTCTCATCCAACACAGCCTGGAGTAAGAGGACAAGGGAGGAGTAAAAATGTGATTCTGGGAGGATGGATGGCGGCTGGAAAAGTATTGGAGACTACCACAGAGATAAAATGGGCTGATTCAGAAAGAATTCCTGTTTATTAACTTCAACAACACATTTCTTTGCCAAAGTTGGACACAATATAAAAGTGGGGATAGACGCCTGAAATTGTGACAAACAGGCAGGAATCCAGTCATTAGAAGATTTAAATGGTCTCGGAGTGTGTTTTACTTGAGCCTGCAGTCGATGGGCTGTAAAACGTGAGCCGTTGTCGGCGTGACAAAGTGCCTGCAGGCAGAATTTTACCGCCCTGCCGACATGTGAGATCCAGATTGCTTGCTTCATTGGTGTCATTTAGGTTTGTTCTGGAGCAGTGAGTAAACCAATCACCTTACATACACCCCTGTCTGCAGTTTGCCTTGATTTATGAACAAGTAGTAACCCAGGCCAACTTGAAGCCCATTTGTCACCTGTCATTAAGATGTACTGGTAAGGTTTTTTCCTATTACAAACAGCCCCCCAGGTCAGCTCTTGTGCTGCTGCCGCCGCTGCTGCTGCTTGGGGCAATGTGATGTGGAGTGGCGAAGAAGAAGAGTCTTGCTGTCTACAGGGAGGGTTTCATGTGTTGTCCTGTTTGTCGACCATAATTTCATTGCGCCTGAAGATCTTGTTTCCCTCACGGCGATCACTCATTTTTCATTGTTATGAGTGAGCATGTGATGCCTTTTTTTTTTTTCCTTTCCTCACACGCATTCCATCCCCGTGCATAGAAGTGGTTGAGCTCCTCTGCACTGTACGTCCCACGGGAGGCAGATACTTATTTGGCTCCAGGAAGAAACTAGATGTGTGTTGAATTGAAATGCTAATTGTAGCATGAAACGCCGCAGCCATGGGAGACTAATCAGTTGTTGAAAGGCAAATCACTGTAGATCTAATTTAGCCTGGACGAATGATCATGCGTTTTCTGAGCTGGCCTGCCACCATCGCTGGAAAAACACAAGCAAATGTTTGTTTCCGTTTGCTTCAGAACAGAGTGATAGAGGGATGGAGAGAGGGATACATAGGCCCATTAGGCCCAGAGGGGTGAAGGAGGGAGGAGGAGGAGGGGTGAGTCTTGAGTGAATGGCTGAAGCTGAGAGAGCCAGAGTTGCAGATTCTTCATTAAATATGTATTTCCCCCAGCAGAAATCCCTCTAAACACACTCCCTGAGCCGACATTCAATTGGTATTCTCCGGGCTGCACGGGGGAGAGTGAGGCGGATGGAAAGAGAGGAAAAGACACGCAAACGGAGAGAGTGATGGGAGAGGATGTTTGACAGGAATAAGACACAAATGCTGATTAATGTGAATCACTGGTTTGAGAGACACAACGGGAAATATAAATGTTTTTTTTTCTTTGTTAGACGAATGCAGCTCCTGATTCCAAAGATATTTCTTCCTCGGAAGATTAAATCGAGAGACACTGGTCCGGAAGTGGACGTGGACATGTGAAGAACAACCAGCAGACACAAAGCTAATATATCAGCGCTGTCACATGTTCGCACAGCAGAGTCTTGCTACACAGACCGCAAAAGTAACAAGAAAGTTAAAGCTGCAGTTTGTCTCTTCATTTACAAACTTGTTGCTGCTCCAACATTTGTTTGTTTGTTCCTTCCTTCCTTCTTTCGTACTCTCCTGCTTACTCCAGTGGGTAAGTGGGTACACCCAGTACAAGTCGCCACCATTAGCTGTTGACATGCTCCAATAATAGCTCAGGTTTCGTTTTCAAGATGCATCACATCACATTCATATCATACAACAACGCTCAGTGAAGTGTTTTGTGGAAAAGGCACAGATATTTAATTTCCCCAGCGGCAATAGTCGTAGTGCAGAATGCAGATACGATGCAAAACAACTTGTCTTTTGTGAAACAGACATGATTCTCTTCCGTACTCATGACCTGAAAACACATTTCCCCTCACTGGCATTCGCTGCCCTCACCGCCCACTGGGGAGTCAACAGCTGAAGGCAACAAGTTGTCCATTTTGAAACGGCAGACAACACAATCAGGCAAACATTTAACACAGCTGGAAGTCAAAACCAGACAACAGGCCTCACTGGTGGCCCTGAGAGGTCAAAGGGGAAGCAGCGCTTGGAGGGTAAGTTTGTATCGAGGCTGATGATTTTCAAGTGTCAGTTTGGTGTGGAACATAATTGAACGCAACAAAGAGATATGGCTGATGGCAGCTGTTTATCACTAGTGTTAGGAAGCTGACGGCAGCACAGTTTTCCAGAGGTGGATGAAGTCATAAACATCTGTGGTAAGGAAGTATTGGTGACAAATATTAAGGTTAAAAAAAAGCAACATTTCTTCTGTGAAAATGATTTTTCAGTTAATTGACCCTGAAGTAGCTTAAATATTCCGCAAATCCCTTTGTAAGATGGTCAAGGCTTCCTTTTCAGAATGACTAATATGCGAACTTCTTTGTCTCATTACCCTGTTATGATGCTAAAATCAGTAAGACCTGAACGTGAATATCACTGTTTCACTCCAGAATTCCATAATACGCAGATAATACGCTACATGTACAGTACTAAGCGATACAAATCACTGCTCACTGTGGGCATGTCTGAATCGGTAAATCATCTTTATTCTTGCAGAAATGTATCATCCTAAGTCACTGTAACCACAAATCTGCAGTGGGAGGTTCAAACCTGATGATCTACCAGTGTCGTATGTGGACATGGAGCTTATCAGAGGGTTTATTAACCATTTGCCAAAATATCCTGTAACAGCCTCAACAAGAAGTGTAACAGTGTGTGCAGCTCTGTGGTATTTTGTAAAACTCTGGTCGGAAATTTCTTGTGAAATCTAAGAGCATATTCCCTAAAATATTTAGCATGTTGGACCTCAGGGGCTCCTTCTTTTACTTGTACAGAGGAGGAAGATCCACATTCTCCTTCTCCAGGAGAGAAAAAAAAATCACCAAAATATCCACCGCTTTTCTGATTAGAGCTGCATTCATGCATTTATGGGGCTTTAAAATTTGGTTTCCAGATCAGCTTGGGTTGGGAGGTTAATCATCAGCTCCGTGCAGCAAAAGCTCTTCGTCCCTGCCCTCGTCAGCGGGAGTTCCCCGTGACGAGGGCAGGTTGGAGGTATCTAGCATGCACGGTTCCCTGCTATGACTGAAACACGGAAATGGCATTCACAGGCTCATTGGAAGCAGTTCCTCCCCGTCAGTGGTCTGATCCTTCAAGATCTTTGGTTAAACTGTGTAATAGAGTAAGAGGCGATTAAAGTAGCATTGCTTTCATCCCATTTTGAATCTTGTGTGTTAACTTCTGATGAGCCCACATCACATATATTCTTTTTTTCAAATGATTGTCCTTCAAAAGTCGTGTGTTGTGCACAATCACTTTTTGATTGGTTGCATCAACTTTTGAACGATCCTAAAAATTTGATTGTGCCACACCTGGTGTACATGAATGTGAATTTGTCTGTTCAAAGTTCCAGTTTAATGAACATCTATGACGTTAATTACGGCATAGAGACAAATAAGTTAAGTTCAGTGATGTTGAGTGTCATTAGATTAGAAAGTCTGTTGCTGCCTCAGCACTGTAAATATGTGAAGAAACAGCTTCAGTTGTTTGGGGGGAGGGGGGGTTCATGGTAAATGTCCAAAATTGATCTTCTGCTTTAACATTAACATCCTCTCTACAAAATGTCTTTTTAAATGCGTGTGGACAGCGAGCTCAGCTGGTACGATACAGTACATTAAAACGTCCTCAAACCCCGATATCAACACACAGCCTCTTTGGCTGATTCTTCTGGGCAGATGTTTATCTGCAATCAATGTGAACACAAAGAGATTACAGAGAAGTCTTATCATCTGTCATCCGTTACAGCGTGCCTCCAGTAAATACCCGCGCTCTCTGTTGTGAGGAGTAAAACTTGCAGTCGTCAACAGACTGAGCAGCTTTGAGCGTCTGTGGCAGCGGTCCAGTCACAGCCGAGGTGAGATAAAGACCACAGGCAGGCTTTGTACGTGGGATCAGGAAAGCACCCAGAGATCTCAGGGCATATCTGATTTGCAAAGCAAAATAGCTGCAGACAAAACATTCCCCTCCAGGTGTTCACACGTTGAGTATATTAGAGTGATTTGACAGTAAATATATCACTTACAATGTGAGTGCTGGCGTTCCTGCAGGTGAGCTGCAGATAAACTGACTGACTTGTTCTTTCTCCTGCAAACATGCTGTGATATCCATCTTCCACATGCACTGAAAACTAACATGTCCTGAAGTTTGCGCATCCCTTAATCTCTCTTTTTTTCCCCACAATGTGGTCACTGTTGATAAGAGTCAAAAGTGAGCTTGTGGAATATTATATTGTCCCTGGGAACGAGACACTCACCAGCGTGGATGTAAGACAAAGACGCAGACATGTATAATGCATGAGCATGGTGTTCACATTGGGATGTGCATGTTGAAAGTATAATGGCATAATGCACCATAAATAATGACTACAAATACACACACGTGCACACATATTTGTATGCACGCACACACACACGCACGCACACAGTCAACATTCAAGTCTCTTGGCAGAATAAAACCAGAATCAAACTGCTGGCTGCCACCGAACAGCTCATAAGATGTTTGCAATACAGTATTATTGTGGGCAATAGCAAGAATATACACTAATGAGACGCCTTTATTATTCTGTTCTTCTCATCCTATTTTCCTGCACCTATCGATCAGCGAGCAGAGGAGGAAACTGTACCTGTCAGACTGTTTACAGAGACCTTGGATGCTGCACTTGGTAAACGTATTGACCGGTAACTAGTATGTTCAAATAAACCCTGCTCATGAATATTGACTGACGTCCCATAAATTATTGACTGCTTCCGCTGACTCCATAGCTGTGTGTTTTGGTCTCCCTGCAGATGCATAAATAGTTGTACAGATACAATTCATCTCTATGCATGGAGGGTTCATCATCTTTTTTTACAATCTATGTTGCCACACCTGCAATAGAACACCTATTGTCAACCGAATTTCATTCATAGTGCACAGGTTTCTTTCTTTGACAAACTACTAAAAACATCTGAGACTTCAATCTTTGAATCTATATGTATGAGTTAACCCTTTAAAGGACACTTACTGAAATTAATGGAATCAAAATTTCAACCCCACTTTTTCACGTTTATACTTTTTTTTTTTTTTTTTAATAAATCAAAGTCAATTACGTCTCCACATCTACTTCCTTACAGTTTCGGGTAAAACATTTTCATGTGTATAGTGTATACTTAACATGTGATTTTCTCTGAAATGAATAAACTATCAAGGAAAATAAATAAATTCAATTTATACAGCAAGAGAGAGAGAAAGATGGAAGTGAACAAATATAGATTTTTGTCCTAAAAACGGTTTAAAAAAGACACAAAATCGATAAAACCCCACTTGTTAATGTCATATAACCGACCTGACTCACACCTGTGTGTTCACTGGAGGGGATGGGGGGAGCTCAGGCTTGTTGTGATTCACATTCGTCGTTTGGTTTCAAGTGGAGGCTGGGCAACGGCCATCAATGACAGTTCCACTTGACTTCTGATGTTGCAGTTTTATCCGCCGTGATCAGGTGATGTAGGGAGCTCAGCGTGAGGAGCGAAGGGGTGACACTGGCAGCAGGGTGGGTGGGGGCTTTGCTGGTGCTGATGGGGTTCCTATCCAGTTCCTATCAGGAGGCCAATGCTTCAATGCGCAGGAGAGGAGACCACATGAACTCTGGAGCCTCCTCGGTCCCACACACAGCCTCCAATTAAACAATTAGATGCAGAGGCTTCTCTAATTGGAAACACGACTGGCTGTTTGAGGGCTGTGCTCCTCCACATCAACTGCCCATCAGCCGCCCTCCTCCTTGACACTTGAACTGTAACATGCCCATTGCTCTTTTTTTCACCGCCCTGCTCTCTCCTGCTTGTCCTCTCTGCTGTTTCATTGTTTGCATGTCCCCCCCTGCTCGTCTCTTGCTGCTTTTGTTCCTGATCTAATTGCAGCGGTCCATATGGAGGGTGAGAGAACTGCAGCGTCTGCAAACCTCCGTGTGTTTCCTGTGACTGCTGTGTCCTTTCTTATGGCACAAACTGCATCAATCCATGATTAAGGAGGAAGGATTACAAAGTGCAGCCTGCGTGTGCCCCCTGCATGGGTGGAGTGGAGCTTTAATAATCTCCTTATTTAAAAAAAAACCCAAAAAAAACACAGTTGTGAGGAATATTCTGAAATGTTGTAGAAAAAAATAATCAGCCTCCGTGGAGGCTGAATAATTACGCCACTTTGAATGCCGCCTGCTCGGGTGAGGCCAGTCCCTCAGTGTCAATGTGAGGAAAGTGACAAAGCACCGTGTCACAGAGGAATGTTAGGCATGTTGGAGCCAGTGGCCCAGGCCAGGCTCCTGACAGCAGGCCGCTTTTATGGTTTTGCTGACTGCTGCTGTTGATGGTGTAATTCTGACAATGATCTCATTCTCTCGCGCTGCCTGTTCGTGAGGAGCTCTGTGCTCAGCCCTGTTCTTCGCGGTGGCAGGCAGTCAGGAGGGAGATGTGGGAGGGGGTGGTGCACATTTCATTACCTTTCAATTCATGTTGAGTTTATTAATCCCATGCTGGTTCTGCGGGATGGAAGGCTGCTAAAGAAGTGGAAAATATCTTTGATACAGACACCTTCTCCTCCATCTGCTTGCAATGTGTGTTCAAACCTGTATGAAAGCAAACAGGGACCGAGGGAGGAGATTGGAAGGGGAATGGAGGGGTGGGGGTTGGAGTGAAGGAACCGAGAAGGTGGGACGAGAGAGGGAGAATAACAACGACAGCCTAACAACAAGGGCTTGTGAAAAGACTGCAGTGGGAAAAAGTGTGTCAGATCATTTACCAGCGGGGATGCACGACTTCATCTTTTTAAAGGCAGCAGCCCTGCAGAAAGGCTCTTGTCTAGTCAGCACTGCAACAAAGGCAGAGCTATGGCTTTATTTGTGTGCCTGGAATGTTCCTGTGTGCACAGGGGCAGCACCCCAACGACTAACCCTCTGCTCGTTCTATCAAGGGATGGAACATGGCACCAAACACAGCCAGACCTCACCCCTAGATAAAGAAGCAAAGCATTGTTGTAACAACTGAGCTGACAAGCACTTCACACTATTTAACCACAGACATGAGTGAACAAAGAGCAGCTCTGTGCCTAACTGCCTCTGAATAACGCTGTTTGACACACCGGTCGTGCCACAGAGCAGGTTGTGGAGTTTGATTGGAGCAGCCAGCAGCTGACAGAGAACAAGTGGATGTGACTGGTGAAACCCGTGCTGAAATCTTCTTTTACAGGCCAGCAGGGGGCGACTCAAAAACAAAGTTTGAACGCATCAGCGTCAAAAATGACCCCTGACGTATTCGTCAAAGCAGCCCACACATATGGTGATTTGTATTTACTCTAAATATGAATATACCTAACCGTATTTTATCAATAGACCAAGAAAACATCCCCTTACCATTTGGAAATACACTGCTACCGTTTTTTGTTCAATATTGACAAAATTCACTGTTTTGCTAATGGTGGTTTCTTCTGGATAAATCTCCATGTTGAAGATACAACAAATCTGTCTGCCTATAGTGCCTGAAAATCCACAAGCACCGTAATATGTTCTAGATCATAGTATCCAGAATTTTTTTCTATATTATTGCCATCATCGATGAAAATGTCCCTTTCTCGCAATGATAAAGAATTCTACATACAATTCCTGGGCCCAGATGGTTCCAGAACACATTGACTCATCTGTTCCTTGTCCCATTATCATCATTTCCTGAAAATGTCATTACAGTTCGGTCATAGCTTCTCTAGTTAGTTTGCTAACACACAGACAGACAGACAGACAGATGCCGGCAAAGCCAAAACCTCCTTGGTGGAGGTATTAAGTGATGGTGAGATGAGGCCGTGCTCGGTCAGCCTGAGATTGAGAAGTTGTTACCAACTCAAACGCACCCGAGCACAGAAAGGTCTGACAAACCCAGATGGCAAACTGAGGTTCAAGTTGACGTGTACAAACCAGTTGGTGACCTCCTGCTGGCGTTGTCCAGTGGACGCCACGGTAGTCTGCTTTCGTGTGTGTGTGTGTGTGTGTGTGTGTGCGTGCGTGCGTGCGTGTGTGTCGGGGGCAGTCATTTGACTGTAAACATTAGCAGCAGGATGCGTTGTAAGAAGGATTGGTTGCTTCAGACTGTAAAGCTCAGCTGACTTGTGAAGAAGTGTTTCCTTATTTCACCTTTCTTTCTGTACTCATACCTTGTGTGGCACCACGCACTCACACCATTTTTCCCTGACTATTTTCTCTTGATGACAGGATAACCTGTTCTCCTCATCAAAGGAAGGCTGTGTTCAGTGTTGCTTACACAGTGGGGGTGTTGCCATGTAGAAAAGACAAAAATGCTGAGCTAAATATTGTACGTACTTGCATCTCTTGCTCTGTTGTATTTCAGCTCGCTCTCTTCAGACGTGATGTCAATATATTTTAAGCTCAGCGTTGGCTTTCGCTATGTTATAACTCACACTCAAGGCCAAGTGCCATTAAGCGAATGGAATAAGCACTCGGTCTCATTACTTTCAAAAGCTCTCCTCAATCCATCATTGCAGACTTTATTTCAGGATGCGAAAAACCGAAGAACTGCTCAAAAAACAGTGTGCTTGTATGTGTGTGTGTTTTGGGGGAGGGTGTTTGGAAGCACCTTTTTTTCAACACAGGCTGGGAGGAAGGTGGTATTATGTGACCTTCTTCATTTCTTCTCCTGATCTGCAGAGGCCAAGAATGGGATATGACCACTTAGCCCCTGTAAACACAAGTTGTGCTATTGAACTATGGACCTTGGAGTTGTGCTCTTAACTGCTGGACGCCTCGGCTCTGTCTGCCAGTGAAAACATAAAAGCCTCCCTCCCTGGTTGGTCATTCGTATTGATTTATAGAAAGCTTTACAAATATATCCCATGATCTTTCAGTTGCTGGACTGTTTGTCTGGTCTCTCCTTAGTATACAAGGTCACAGGACACATGGCGACGGGTACACGTGAACGCATGCACCATGAGGGATTTACAATTCCAGCATATTAAATGACAACTACATATGATTTGTCAGTGCTCCACATGACTGTATGTCTCATATCTCACCATGGGCCCTCATTGCATTCTTCAATACTTATGTTCTGTGTAAATCCCTGTTTTATTATTCACTTTCTCCAGGATTTAGTCACACGACAGCAAGACAGGCGGGAACTGCTGCACACCAGAATGGCAGGAACCACCGAGCATGTTAAATCAAATGTCACAAGAGCGTTGGGCCAGCAATGTTTTAGTCTCGTTTCCCCAATGTTCTTCAACGCTGCTGGAAGAAGTCTGACATGGTGTCGCTGAGAAAGCAGGGGATAAGTGACAGAAAATCAGCACCAGACATGATTGCAATCTGTTATCCACATTGGTTCACTCTGAGATGACATTTTCTGTTAGACAATCGTATACAGATGGTGTCGTGTCACAGTGGGTTTTCATATCAAGACCGTGAAGATAAAACTGGGAGGCAGTGAATTGGATCACGGTTGATTCCTGTTGGCAGACTTAGGTTTGAGAAAGCTGTCATCCAGGATGAGGTGAACAACCCAAAACCCATGTTGTAGATTGTATTAACATGAATAATTGACATATCTAAGATAAAGCATTTACATCTGGAATACATTTTTCATGATGGGGAAATGTCTTTGTTTTTGGAGCAGTTGTGCAACATCAGGCAAAACAGCCAGAGGATACTTGGAACCAACTCCTCTAACAGTGTTATCACTGTTCAGGCGGCCACACCTTTATCACTCCGTTGTCTCAGTGACAGCCAGCTGTTTCCTGGCTGAGCCTTCTTTGACTTTTTACAGCTCTCTTTTTTCAGACAAACAATGTTACCTGTAATATACCTCAAGGGCTGACATGCACAGGACCAGGTATTTGGAGTAATGCACAAGGCTGCAGTAACTTCATTAAAAGAACAATTGAGAGTTGCTGAGACATGATGTAATTCTGGGATTATATGGAGAAAGTAAGATTAAGAAGACTAAATGAAGTTGCTCATTCTGAGACCTTAATTACTCAATATTGCATCATAGGATAGTAGAAGAAATATAACATTTAATTTGTTTTTTAACTAAAGACAGCTGACATTATGTTATAATGACAAAGCCACAAAAAATCCTAATACTTATGATATCATATAATAGCCTAGAGCCCTCACACTTGGAAATAAAAGAGAAAATATTCAGGTTGGGAATGTGGCTGAACGTTAAAAAAGTTATTGTTAATATTTAATAATGATTTCATTGTGTCATTTGTTATTGTCTTGTTAGTTAACATTATTCAATCCAACTAAAACAACCATGACAGTAGAAATCACTGAATTCATCGCACATAAGTGGCAGTCTACACTCCACTGGACAGAGAGGCATAATTCAGCCAGTCTAACATGCGATGCCGACTACACTGACTAACACAATGTGGAGAAAACGACACTGGTGCTTTTCTCTGATAATCGAAGCCGGCTTATGTGACATCAGAGCTGCAGCTCTCAGTCGGTCACTCTTTTGTAAAGATTCACCATCAGAGCTTATCCCTGCAGCATGAATCATGAACTTCCATCTTAACTCCAGTTGCTAAAAGCTACAATAAAAAAAGTGCATATACAGATATACAGATATTCTTGGTCCAGTAAAAGGACGTTGTGTTGATTGTAGTTATACTTCATACTTCTCAGACTCATCAGTGTTTGCACTAGTGCTGAGGATCCTTTTCAATGAAGTACTGGGCAGACAAATGCCTTTTTTTCATTTTCAAATCAGAATTTGTAATGAACACACAAGTACATTGTATTCTGAATGAATTCTGATTAAAAGACATAATTGTTGCACTTCAGTTATGTTTTTTTTCAAAGTTTTCAAAGTAATAAATGATGCTATAGGGGTCATTAATGAATGCTTTGATTGGTTGGGCCTATTGGTTTGCGATTATAAAAACGGTTGATATGAGGTAAGACATTGTAATGGAATTTACCGTTATGAGGATGCATACTTTATTGCTTGTTAATTAATTTCCTTTAGCTTTCATTGTGTAGCACTGAATCATCAATGATTGTCAGCATATCCTCTTAAACATTTATTGTTTCATGTTTCAACATTCTTTTTCTATTATCAATCTGTTACATTATTATTATTTTTGTTGTTGTTGTGTCCAATTGGGGTATGCTTGTATGATTTTCATTACACTTTCAATCTTTCAGTTTTGAATTTGCTATGATTTTGTCTTCATATTTTATTTTATCTCCTGATGATGATAAATCGAGGTCAAGAGGATGGAGGCCATTTAGTGACAAAAACAAAGGGCTCATCCGTGCATCTTGGTTGCACATTTGGGTTGCAGCTGCAGCATCACATGCGCTAGGTGGTGCACTGTGTAAGTGAGCAAGTTTCTGGGCTTTGATCATTAGGAACCAAATCTGTTGCTCAGTAGCGCCACTCGCGCTGGCCTAGCGGCAATAGGCAATACCGATCAGTCTTGTGTTATTACAGCCCTCATGACCACGACACATAAAGTTGGCCAAACTGAAGGATAGAAGTGACTGTCGGGACTTTCAGAATAAAACCTAAATAAACGCCAGCACGTTAGCGCAATATTTATAATATAAATAAAAAATATGCACAAAAGTACATATTCAATTTAGTGCTTTTAAGTGAGATGCCTGGGTTTCCTAAATCTATGTTAGTCAGTTAATTAGTTATAACCATGAGGTTTTCCTCCCCCTCAATTCCATACTTTTATTTTCACGGAAATGTGGGCTGCTCTCTGACATACGTGTGTGTGTAGTCAGCTAACTTGACGAAGCTTTGACCACGAACGAGCCAATCGGCTGTGGAAGGCAGAGTTGTCCCTTTGGCCGCCATTAAAGAAAGGAATCCATGAATTCAAATGGAAACCAACAGGAACCGAGGCTCGAATAACAATCGAAATTATCGCTAAGAGATAGGCTGATGTCAGATGTGGAGAGGTTTTTACAGGATGTATTTCATTTTAGACTGAATTTTGCGATGGAGGAGTAAGACGGGACGTTTTTATTTTTTTAAACCGGAGACCGTTTTAAGGCTAAGGGGGAGGGGGAGAGTTGCTTCTTTGCTCTCCTTTTCTTTTTGTTTTATGAACATATTTCGCTTCCTTGAATTTGTCTGGACTGTGTTCTCTTGAGATGTCGACGTAAAGACCACAGTCTCTTTTATCCGCTTTTAGCTCCGCCGGGAGGAATTGCAATCGGAAGGTTGTTGAATTAACTCTCCACCAACCAAATGTTACAAAAAATATTTGTCGTTGATTAATCTTGCATATCTTGGAAAAGACATCTGAAAATTGTTCTTTATCTCCCTGGAAGTAAAATGATGGAGAGTCGGACCTCGCAGTGAAGAAGGATGAGTTCTTGTTTTGTTCCGAACGGGGCCAGCTTGGAGGATTGCCATTCCAATCTATTCTGTCTGGTAAGAGATTTAAAACTAAAGGAAAGCAGCCATTTTTAACTAGCTGAGCAGCGGCTAAGCTAACGGTAGCCACGGAGACATCAGTTGATAGCAGCTTAGCTAGGCTTATGGCCTGTGGAGCTGACAACATTTCAGGATAACAAGCTTTTCCCACTTTCCATAACGTTAGAATGAAACAGCAACCCATTGCTAACACGCTGTCACTTAGTTGCTACGGACAGTTTGTTGTGTTTTTCCTCACAGCTCCGTTTCAGTTATCCACATGAACAAACCAAACAGCTGAGTTTGTGAAGCTTCATCTGCTGTGTTTTAGTCGGCAAACGTGACAACAAATTTCTAGTTAGCACGGGAATAAATGTCATTTCATGTGTCAAAAGTAGGTGCTATCGTCTTTCTCTCCTTCGCCTCAGCATGCTTGTTCCAGCATTGACTCGGTTTATTAGCCTGTACCTTAATTTGTAGTTACTGCATGAAACCGCTGAGGCAGAGAAACAAGACGCGTTTGTTGTTGTTAAGTTTGATCTAAACCTAAACGAATGCCAATGCCAAACTTGCACAGCTCTCCCTTATTTTGTCACAAAGCCCTCATTGACACCAGCGTCTAAAAAAGATTGTTTGTGGCACAAATGTTTGTTGGCAAACGTTAATTATTTATGTAATGTGTCATCATGTTGTTTGTTGGTGGCTTAATCTTCTTGGACTTGATTCTGTAGTATTCACACCAAGTAGGGCACAGGCCCTGGGCTGATTATATAATCTCTGGCATGCATTCCTAGACATTACAAACATCTATGTTGCTACAGTTTTTCTTCCTGCTACTATTAAATACTCAAGGAGCTGTGAAGGGTGTAATTCCTTGATGTGTTTGTATTTTTGTTATCCCATTATGTTGTCGTCAGTTGACATGTCCTAAATAGTTGGGGTTCCTTCCCACTTGGAGCCCACAGGTCTTATACCCTGGTTTGATAAATAGTCCAGTGAGTGTCAAGGTGTTGATCAAGTGTTCAAGTTGCTCCTCTGTCTGGATTACTAAAGCCTGGTCTGAAAGCGTTTGTTTTCACGCTTAATTGGCTTGTCAACAGGCTTAACTGTTTCACTTGTAGATTAGCCAGGCAGTGAAATGCAACCTTCGGTGTGCTCCTGTTAGTGTCCCACAAATGTATGCAAAGTTTTTTTGTTCCTTGGTTAAATGAGGTGTGCGAGAAGTAACGGTTCAGTCGTAATTCACACACCAAGTCTAGTATAATAACAAAATAGTGATTTACTATTTGTCAAATTACCCCCTTAAGGTAACACTTCATTGCACACTCTCTCTACCACTCTGTTGGATTGATTGTGTGTGCCGATCTTGTAATCACAATGTTTTCGACAGCACTTCAGAGCAGCGTTGGCTGCAGTGGGAAGGCAGTGAACAGGTCGGTAAATGTGGTGCTGCTCCTGTCTGGCTGACATTTTCCTGCACACCGAGACTAAGCATAACACCACCGCTGTTATGACTCACTCACAGAACAGACTCCACTTTGTGGTTTTATGGCAAAAGAATGTACACACATTGTGATGCCCCCCTCATTTTTTCACTGAATATTATAATATGGTGGATAATTATACTTGTTACAAAAAGTGGTTGATTAGCTTCAAGCATTTGTTGAGTTTATTATGCACCCCTTTGACGAAGGTATTTTTTACTGTATTAAGCTGATTTGGACCTTGAAAGACAAAGGAAAGTTGCATGAATGGAATCGATGCACTTTGTCCCGAAGCGACCATACGAACACATGCGTTTTTTGTTTTAAACGATCTCCACAGCAGTCATCATTAACTGTGGGTGTGTGTGTGCACGCGCGGGTGGAGTTACGGACAGACAGGAAAAGCAACAGACTTGGTATTGAGAGCAGCATCTGCAGAGTTATTTGGGCAGCCTCACTTGTAGCGTGTCTCCTATCTTGAAAGGGACCAAGGCAGCTGTTTGACCACAGTGTTCTCCACTAAGACCCAGAGCCCAAAGTGGCCAGAGGGAAGGTGAGCAGCTGGCAAAATCAGGGGTTGTAACCCTCAAGTATGCATCACTTCAGGGAAACTTCCTGCCCCTATCCAGTGGCTTTAAATGTGGCAATGTGAAGTTGTGTGTTTACATCTAAAAGACAAACCTCGACAAACCATGACCCTCATTGCTGGTCCTGCTGGGACACTATAGAAGCCCACATACCTGAGCATTTACTAGGATAAACTGAGAAATTGCAGCTTCCATTGTTAAGTGCATTAAGTATTTGAAGTGCACAGCCAAATAATCTTTGGCAACCTCTGTTTGTGCACACACGCTGCCACTAATTTCTTTTGAAAGGACAGCAGAAAAACTGCAGAAGGCATATTTATCCTTGTTCAGACAGACTGCCTTTTGGATGTTGTTGATGAGGAGTCTTGATGTGGCTGTTCACTGCTGCCATGAAGTATGACAGGACAGTAGTTTATTTTTGACCTTGCAGAGATATGGGGATAAGAGTCATGCTGTTGTTAAGTAACCATTATTTTCTGTATAATCTGTAATATTAAAGACATGTATCACATAAAAGCAATCAGAAATATTTTATCTTGTGCAGTTATTCCATAGTATTGCAAATGACTGGCGTGCAAGATATGACTTAAAAATAGACATACAACAAGGTCGTTAATCATTCAGCTCAACATGAGCGTAATTGTGTTGTTACTGTGATCCAGAATGAAGATTATTGTTGTCTTATTTGTTACTGCCAGTGGAACACAAACCCCTAAAAAAACATGTGTTCATGAGGCTCCTTGCACATACAGTATATAGAAGGACAGACTATTTGATCTTATCCTATGAAATCAGGCTCAGCAGGTTTAGCCGTGTCACAGTTGTTGTCACACTGAAACTTAACAGTGTATTTTTTTTTCACCACTGACACAGCACAGAACTCAGTAGCTCATTGAAGTGTCATTTCTGAACCTATGGTCTTTTGAATCCACCGTAGAGGGGGAAAGGCTGTTCTGAGGTTCAGTATATGTCACATAAAGGGCACACACTCGGCAGCAAACGTATGCTTGTTGGTGTCAGTTAACAGAATGATTCCAGTGTAGCTGTGTATGAACTACATACCTACATTATGAACTATTTGTACATATACCTGAGGTGGTTCCACCAAGAATGTAATTTTTGTACTTGTATTGTTTTTTGTGCCTGTCTAATTTTGCAGATGGTACCATACTCAGGGGTTTAATATGAGCCAAAGAAGGACCATTCTGATTTGTCCAGATCCATGTATCATAGGTGTATGTGAGCATTTTTAGCAATCCCTTCCAAGCCTCTGCGCTGCTGAGTCAAATGTTGTTATGGGCCAAGTTCCAGTCCACATCACACTTTCTGTTCATAAGGGAAAAAATAAATAGAGATTTATGAAAAAGTCGCATACTTGGAATATTGTGTGATTGTTTCAGTTCCACACATTAATTAGTAGAGTGGATTGCTTGGCCTTGGCAGAGGCCTACACTGCCAGAGTTAACATTTTTTTGTACTGTTGTTACTTTGGTACTTGTTGGTACTTTTCTGCTTTTATGGTACTTGTACTTTGTAAGAATGCCTCCTTTGCCCATGCACAGTCACTTTGCCACGCTACTTGTTGGCCCATGCCCTCAAACAGTTGACCTAACACTGTCTTTTAAGCTACAATCTGTTTATTGTACTGATTATATACAGAGTCTCGATGTGTCTAAAGTAAAATGAACACCTTTATTACTAAGAATAATGGGTTGTTGACAGTAAAATACCACACCCGCATTTCCCAGTTATTGTGGCACACAGCTTTTTGTTCATTGTATTTGAAAAGCATGATTTATAATGAATTTGACTTCTTGCTTTGCAGAAAACGGTACCATAGATCAAAGTATCCTGAGATTGACAAAAAAATTGATCTACAATCTGATGCATTCATAGCACATGACATGAGCACCATTCATCCTTTGACTTACTTTTATTATGGCTCATATGTTGGATAATCCCAGAAAGGAGAAAGGTTAAATTGTCAATGCCCACAGGATGTGGTCAATTTGCCCCTTGTGTGCTCCTCTACTACTTCTTCTTCTTCTTCTTCTCCTTTCGGCTTGTCCCTCTTCAGGGGTTGCCACAGCGAATCATTGATTTCCATCTTTCCCTGTTCTCTGTATCCTCTACTCTGACTCCAACTACCTCCATGTCCTCCCTCACTGCATCTATAAACCTCCTCTTTGGCCTTCCTCTCTGTCTCCTACCTCCAACTCCATCTCTAACATTCTCCTACCAATGTATCCACTGTCCCTCCTCTGCACATGTCCAAACCATCTCAGTCTAGCCTCTCTAGCCAACGGCTGTAAAACTGTAGTAACAGTGAGCATGTGAGTGTTTTCTCTACATGCCGTGCCAGAAGTCGCCGAATACCGGGCTGAGTGCTAATTCAGCTTTCACCTTCTCATGGGCATGTGCAGAACTCAGTTGATTTGTTTGCTTGACTTTGAAGATCAGTTTCAGAGGGTGGTTGGATGACCGCAAGAATCACAATTGTTGTCTTCATAAATTATGACTTTTTATTGAGTGTGGGAATATGAAGGCTTTTGTGTTTGACTTCTCAAAACCAAAGTGTTTCCAAACATATGAATTGGTGTTCCGTGTATTTTTATTTGCGTGTTTCCATCCTGTTGTCAAGAGGTGAAGTAAACAATCCATAGTCGCTGCTATAAAGAACTATAACGCAAGATACATCTCTTTGATGTACTTGATGTACTCTACTTGATAATGTTTGCCTCACAGTCAGGTGGTCTTGAATAATGTTCAGTTGTCTGAAAAGGTTTACTTGTATTTTGTATAACAACACTGTAGACAGAGCCAGCAAATGTAGGTGGTGATTCCTAATTACACATTTAATATAATTTAGACTGTACAAGTGTGGAATTACCTCCAATTCAAACTAAGCCATTGTGTAATTCAAATCAAAGGGAGTCAGACATTCTTATTGCCATTGACTTGATGCCAGAAGTGAAATCTTTTCTGAAAGAGTGAACTCTGTGGGGCTGATGTGAGCAAACCTTTTTATGCAGAGAATACCTGCCCATGACTGATAAGATGATTGTGGGGGATTCACTTGCTAATTGCTTGTTTGTACAGCTCATGATCTGATTTCACAGTCAACGGATGTCCTCACCCTCTCTTTGCATTGTGCGCCCAGATGTTTCCAAGTGAGATGCAGGTGTCATGCAGTGCATCTCACTCCAGCAGGAAGCAACTACTGCTGATCAGCCATTAAACACAGACGCGGCTCCTTTGTTAGCCCCTCAGACACTGTTGTGTAGCAGCTTTTGAATTCCGTAGGAGTTACAGTGTTCATCAGATGATCTTTGATCTTTCACAGCGGCATCAACTGTCTTCATTTATGAAGGGGCTTGAACTCACAAGGCTTTTTTATTAGCCAGACCTGATGTTTTTCCTGCGGTGGTGATGGGAATGATGCATACAGTGTAAAATTATGGAGTAAAAGCTGCTATGGTTTATTATTCGGACACATGTTGTATTTTGAGTTGGGCTGTTGAGGGGTTTGTTCAGTATGTCTTATGGCCTGCTCAGCTCACGCTGACGCCACATCGTGCACTGTTTTGACTGTCCCTAATGTACCCCCAGCTCCCAACACCACCAGTCCAACTAATGCCACAAATCCTCCCAGCTTATCCCCAGCCGGGCGAAAAGACCACCTCATTGCCACAAACATGGGTAATTACTTGCCCAGACCTAGTGCCTTTGCACTTGGGTTAAGAAGATATCTGCTGAATTGCATTAAATTAATTTGTTGGGTATAGAACAGGACAACGTGCTAACTGGAACCTCAATGGCACGAAAATGCACAGTTTATATAAGCACAGATTAAGTGAAACGTCTTCAAGGGTGGCTGCAAGGCTAAGATTTTTGGCAGAAATAGAGTTGTATGCCTGAGGCATTGTGTGTGTGTGTGTGTGTGTGTGTGTGTGTGTGTGTGTGTGTGTGTTACATGTTCAGGTAGGCATGGATGATGAGTGGCTGCTTACAGTGGGTTAACACCTAATAACCCTGCTAGCGCTTTACTGCCTATGAGGCTCTTTCCTGTTTGTTTTGTTCTCATTGTAAAAGCCAGACAGTTTGTAGATAGGCAAAGCACCCCCGCCCACCAGCGCTCACCAATGAGGAGGAAGGTGACGAGACAGGTGGACCCAAAATGTGTTGTATTTAAATTCTCATCATGTTGCCTATGGTGATACAACCAGCACATAGACAGTACCACCCATTTCCGTCTTGAAGGGTTTTAATATCACCATACACTGTCAATTTTATTGTCATGTTACCAATGTCTCCCCTTTTTTTTCTTTCCCTTTGATTTAGTCAGTGTCCAGCGATCAGTAGTTGGTGATTATACTGGTCATTAAAAGATTTGTACCTTCTCTTTGCCTTCTACTCATCTTGGTCACTCCCAGGTGCTGAGTGGACCCTCAAGCAGTGACTCTAACAACCCCCCCTCCTCTTTTCTTGCAGGCTGATTTGACAGGGATCAAATGGAAGAGGTTTGTGTGGCAGGGTCCCACCTCTGCACCCATCCTATTCCCTGTGACGGAGGAGGACCCCATTCTATGCAGCTTCAGTCGCTGCCTGAAGGCTGATGTGCTAAGTGTCTGGAGGCGCAGCCAGCGGCAGGGTCGGAGGGAGCTTTGGCTCTTCTGGTGGGGGGATGACCCCAATTTTGCTGATCTCATCCACCACGAGCTTGCAGGTGAGAGCTGCTTGGCACACACTCTGGTTTATCTACGTTTCATCACACAGAATGTGCATCCTCTTTGCTGCTGCCATGGGGTCAGAGGTTAGCCTGAGAACAACACTCAGGGTGCTTCTAAGGCTTGACTGATGGTGTCTTTTAGCACAAGCTGTCGCCTCGGCTTCTGAGGTGGATCTCATAGTTTTAGTAGGCTATTGACTTTGCAGCTGCAAAACAGTGTAAGAGCAAAACATCACATCAGAGTCTGTTTACAGATCTTTGAGAGTGTAACAGCATATGTGATAAATGCCTTTAACGGCTCCAACGGGAGCTGCACTAAGTTTAATAAGATGATTGACTACAAGTGTGTGAGTGAAGCTGATAGCCTATGCTTATCTCTGTGCACTGCTTGAAGGTGCATCCACCACGTCCAGGTTAAAGCATCAAAATCTGTGCAGTTGGATCAACTAAGTGACATTTGAAAAGGAAGGCATCAGGGTTTGACAAGATGAACCAATGAAATAAAAAAGGCATCATAGATTTTTATCCCTTTTTTAATTGCCTGCCCATTCTCAGTTTGACAGTGATACAGGAGTGTGAGAGCATTCTTTATATCTACATACTCTTTATATGTTGCATTGGCCAATTAGAGGATTAAAAGGAGATTGTTACTGATTTTGCGTCTGAGTCACTCTGCTCTGGCATGAAAAAAATAAGTTTGAATATGAAATTTATGCCGACTTCCACTCCACCTTCTGTTGCATTCACTCAAGGTTATAAAGCTAAGAGATAATGGGGAGAGGTGTGGGCTTGCTGCTTTTGTAAAGTTACCTTTTGAACATTAATCATCCTGTCAGCAGATGCTATTGGTTGTACAATGAAAAATGATGCAAGTTTCACTGTTTGTCAGGTGGGCACAAGAGAGATACCCTGTCAGTCAGAACCCCGGGGACGGGTCCTAATCTGACTGATAAATCTGCCAACCTGGCTGCTGGTACCAACACCTGTAGGGCAAATCTGTCTCCCTGGAGACACTGGCCATCATGCTGTCTCATTTTCACGTGTGTTTGAGAGAGCGAGTCATCGTATCGATGTGAAAACTGCCCTGCAGCTGATGAAACAGATACAAGAAACCCAAATTTACATACAGCCATTCTGCACAGGATGAACCAGAAAGGAAGTACTGTGGTTGGTTCCATAATAACCTGGGCGAGAATCACAGCATGCAGATGCAGCCATGCAGAAACGGGGCAAATGCATCCACCCTGCTTTGTCTTCATTTCCCTCTTCACTAACTGTAATATTAGTGGTGAAAGATGGGGAAAGGGAATCTATATTCATGCTGTCTGCCATGTTGATTGAACTTTGGAGTCTAAGCCAAGCACAACCCAGCTGTGACCCTCCATCATTATGGGACATTGTGTCTGAAGTGGACTCAAAATGGGGAGCTGAAGGCTATGATGGGCAGCGCACTCAGGCCTAACGGGTCCCCGTAATAACCTGAAGCGTCTGCCTCGCACCCTCTGTAATATAGTGCGCTACATTTCAAGTCAGAGGGGTTTGGTATAAATAACGGTGGAAGTAGCTAATGTATTATTTTATTTGCTGCAGGCATGGATTTGTTTTAGTTCAGGACATAGAAACAAGGTAATTGAATATTGACCTTCCAGGTGCTTTCAAACTAAATGATTAATTAAGTTTTTTTGAACGAGTCATGGCAGTCAGCAGTCTTGTTTCTGATGAGTTGTTTAATTGAAACACTGCTATATTGCAGCGTGTCTTCTTATGAGGGCTGATGTTGATTGGGGCAGTTGCTAGAGGACTAAAACAGTCAGAACCGGATTGTTCATGTCCTCCTCTACCTGTGATCTTCAAGTGTTTTTGCAGTAAAGTGTCTGTGGACGTGAATGGTTCCTCACATGGGTGATGTTTTAATCCCTGGCTCCTGTTTGTGATGCTGCTGCTCCCTCCCTTGGTAGTGGAAGATGTCCTCCGCATCCCTCTTGAACCATTCCCTCTCCTGTAGCTGCTGCGGGGCTCTGCCAGTGAAATGAAGCAGAGCAGCTTCTCAAATCATTACCTTAAGTCAGCCAGTATGTCTCTTTCTCTCCTCCTACATTCCTAAACCTACATTCTGCAAGCTTGAAGAGGCTGGATGCTAGGGATGTCCCGAGGCCTGATACTACAGCTGAGTCGGGGATGGAAGGATCTGTCTACATGGCTTTATCCCTCTCTAAGTATGAACTGTTATCTCTCCAAGAATGTGTAGGGATGATCACCCTATTCATACAACTCGAATGTCAAGTAAATGCTGACAGAATAAAAGATAATTAGTTGTCCAGGTTGAGCACTGTTGTCTCCTGTTGTTAGCCTAAATGCTAAACACTAGTCTTATTGAGTTTTGTTTCTTTTATTTCTGTGTTGTTAGACATTTTTTGAGTCTTATGTGCGATGTTGGTGGTACGCAATCAAATCTTTCGTTTTTATCTATCGGCTTGCTGAAATGGCACTTGGTCACCTCGCCAACCCCCCTCCACCCTCATTAGATAAGCAGCCTGTGAAAGTCTTTTAATTTTGAGCAAGGGCCAGTTCTGTATACTAGTGTGCCAGTAATCCCCTCTCTCCAGGGAGATGATGGGAGAAGGGGTGAGCTTGAGAAATTAGAGTGTTGAAGGGCAGGAAACGTAAGGGATCCTTTTAATGTCTGAAATATAATCACCACTGATGGAATGTTTGGGTAACGAACCACTGTTGGACAGCAAGCCTTACTCTTACTAACACAATGACAAGACCATTTTTTAATCTTCCCCTCACCATGCCCAGAAATAATCCCCAACAAGTGAATGCCATAGATGAATTAAATGGCTTGCCTCTCCCCCCCTAGTGGTTGAGGGTAGGCATGTATTCTTATGCAAATTCACTGCTCTGTTCTTCACCCCCTTGCTTTAAAAGCTGGTGAAGTCTCCTGACCAGGGGCACGCAAAGCAAAAGATAAATGGCTGCCATTTCCTGCTCTCAAAGACCTGCTGATCTTCTGGTGCATAGGAATGAGGGATGGATGTCTGTCAGAGAGAGTAATTGTTCTGTGGTACATTTCTCCTGCGGACTTACTCGTTTGCCGTGGTCCATTTCCTCACCATCTGTGGCACTGTTCTCCTGAAGTGCAAGTTCCACTGCGACTTGTGCTGCTGGCTGCCTGACACCATCTTTCCGTTTTTACTCAACCACAGATCACTACTCTCTGGCAGCTGGATTTGTGAAGTATAGATCGGCGGGCTCTGTGTTGCAGTTATCCCCTATTTTTCTGTGAAAGAAAAGATTTAAAGAGCAGATTTATTTATTGATGCTAAATTGATGACATTGATGCTAAATTTTAGATAGTGGCAACAGAGACGGCAAAGGTACGCATGCGGCAATGGGCCTGGGCTGTTTGAACCTAACTGCTGCAGTAAAATATCAGCTGTGCATATTTACATTATACCTGGCATTCACTTGATATGTGATACTTGCTGTTGTTGATGAGCTACAGGGTGTCCCTTCACATACACTTACTTGTGTTGATTTGTTATAGTAGTGTAGAATGCCCATTCCTGCCAATGAGCAGCAAAGCTCAGCGTTTATATTTGTGATGTACACTAAACCCCATCACGTATTTAACATCAGACAGGCGTTGAAAACCTACCATATTTTCGGTTTGTGAAACAAATCTCATGTAATTTGTGTAGCGTTATAGCCATGTAATAAAACACTCTGCAGGTATGGAAAAACCCTGAGTAACTGTCAAAGCTCCACCAGTGTTTTCCAGTAGACACACTTAGTGCTACAGAAGTATTCACGCCACATTAAGATTTGGTCAAATACCTGGACATGTAGCCACTCAGACTACACACCTCCACTGCTTATATATAACGGGATTAGAGGGTGTAGTTAACCTTTACAGGGAAGGTTAAAAGGGAGAGATGGTCATCTGCTGTCCAGAACAGGTCACCAGCAAACAATTTCCACAATGGGCTTCGGAGCACACACATCCATTCATTACTGGGTGTGGAGCCAAATCTCTAGGGAACCGGAGAGAGAGGATTGCATTTAAAATGTCCATGACCTCCGCCTGATGCTGTTGAACACATCGTGTTAGGATCCATGCTGTGATTGAGGAAAGGAAAGCTATAGTGGCACTGTGAGCTCAAGTGATCTACTAGGTGCGTTTTTTTTTCTTTTGCTGGTATTCAGTAATTGTGATAATTTTACTTTCAATTTTTTTGGCTCTATTTGACCACACTTCCATATGCTGATTTTGAATCAAAAGTGATCTAAAAACAACCCTGCTTCGCACCTTAGGCAAAATTTTCAGTGTGAAATGGTATATTCTGACAAACTGTGAAGGCAGAGTTTCACTTATTCGCTCGTGCCCCCACTTTCCTATTCTGCCATGTGCCCCCCTCTGAATCTTAAAACTTCAAAAACTTCAGAATCGAACCAGCTTCTATTTGAGGGGTGAGCAGCAGAATACAGATTTCTGTTGACAGCACATTTCCATGGCTTTCAAGCACCAAATGTGCTGGAATGAGAAACCTCTTCGGTGTGTGTAATATTGTTTCTAAATACCCTGACAAGCTGAGAGATTTGATCTGTCGTTGATTTTTTTTTTGTTAAAAAAAAAAAACACAACCCCCCCTCCCCAAATGATCCCGTCCATTGAGGTTTTGAGACAAAAATAATCTGCTTTGATGAACAATCTGTCTCTTGTTTTTCCACAGAAAAAAGATCAATTACACAGTTAAAACGCTGACGATTAAATTATTCAGTCTCGCTTATACAAAAATTAGAGAATCTTAAGCATATGCAAATATTTCCTTATTTGCTGTACACAATATTTACAAGACTTAGCTGCTTTACAGCACTGTGCTCTACGACTACTGCTTTATCTCTAACGTTTAGTGAGATATACTGTTAAAAAGACACTGTGGCAGATGGCAGTTGAAAAACAAATTGAATTGAAATGAATTGTAGTCATGTTTACTCACGTTTTCTTTTCCTGCTCTCTCTCTCAGACACACACGCCAGTGTTTTTTACAGTTTCAACAGAGCTATATTGTTAGAGTAAACGTAAATGTTAAACTGTCTATCTGGGTGTGTGACTTGGCCCATGCTGTCCTGTTTTAAATACTCTAGAGCACATTTTACTTTGGGGATACTGACAGACGCAATGACAGAAGAATTTGATACTGATTCAGTCCCACAATGATGCAAGGCTCCCATGCGCTGTTGCCCTGTGGATGCCCCAGGCAAGGATTCTGAAAGGTGAAATGCCACCCCCCCCCCTTGAGAATGTTTAGAAATGTCAGTGACTTGGATCGCATGTGAAATTCTGACAATTTTTTTAAATGTCTAGATTTGTTGTGACTTTCTGTGGCTCGATGATGACCAAATGTGCAGAATGAAACCAGTCCTTAAGTCCTGGAACAGACTAATATTGTGCTGAAGCTGTTTTGTCTTAAATCAATCTCAGCTGAATGCTAATTCCCATCAATAGATTTCTAACTGTGGTTTGATCTCTTCTAAACAACCCTACCCTTTTTTTTCAGTGGGTTTGTTCTAAATCTGTGAATGTGTAGCGGAGATAATTAGTCAGTGATACACTCTCTTAACCTTGGTTGAGGATTTGTGGCACTAACTCCCCCCACAGACCTCTATGTGCCGAGAATGATGAATAGATAAACTCAGTCCCTATGAGGGGGAAAAAGTGGGGGAGGCCAATGGCTTTTGTGCTGGGGGATCAATTTTCCTGGGCTAATCTCCTGCCTGTGAAACACCTTCCTCCTTCCCCGTCTCCTCCTGCTACCTCACTCTCTCTGGTAGACCTCCATCGGCTGGCGCAGCACAGGGACAACTCGGCCATGCGTGCAGCTCTGGCCCATGGGGGCTGTCTCTCCCCTCTGTCTATCTATCTCTCTTTCCCTTTCTACTCAAGAAATATTCATTAGTAATAGAGACTACAAAGCTGGCTGGTTCTCTTGCTCTTTTTCCTTGCTGATAAGGAGGAAGTGAAGAGGAGAAATCCTTCTGGCCAGGCTCGGTAGAATCCCCAGGAGCACAGTCGATCACAAGGCATTAATCTTGCTGTTTAATGACCGACTGCTGCTCTAATTGCTTATACACAGATGAACAACTGGCTATGGGGAGGGGGGGCGCAGAGGTTGGACCACCTCTAAAAAGCTTTCACTAAATGTCTTCCTTTTATTTTCAGTTAACAAGGAGAAGCACTGGGTGCCATTTTGTGATTTTTGTGGGTGTTTTTGCTGATGCAGCTTGGTTCAGGCAGAGGCACATATCAACATGTTTCCTTGTCAGGGCACGAAATGAACCGGTCCTTGATGTCTTGGGGCCAGTAAATAATCATTTTGAACTCGTAGAATGTTTTTTTTTTCGGGAGAGATTTTTTTTTAATTCTGAAATGTGCCTTTAGTTCCAGCCTGCCTGTTGTTAATAAGGAAGGTAAATTTGTATTTAATTGCATGTAATATCATCTGCGCTGCATAAAGAGTAGTGTTTGTAATGTAATGAATGAATGCTCACGATTGATAAAATGCGTTAACATGTAAGTTAACATTTGTAAAGAATAAGGGTACGGTATTCACAAAGCATCTATGAGTAAAAACCTATAGTATAAGCGGATGAACAGAAACTTAGGCAGTAACTTCAAAGAGGTCAAAGAACGTTTGATATCATCAAAGATGAGCTCACGTCTCATCCAGTCCAGTAACACATTAAAGGGTCTCCCAGACTCCAGTGTACTCTGTACTCTGCATGGAACGTCCGCAGTCATCAGAGCTTCCATAGTCTAGTGCACTGCCGCTTACTTGTTTCCTGTGAAACCCTATGTTTCCCACAATCCTTGCGTGTTGTTTCCATTTTTGTCAAGCGTAATGAGCTGCTCTGCTCCGCTGACACCAGTACGCGGAGCAGAGTCTGCATTGTCATAAGATGTTGCTGTTTGCGCACACGGGCCTTGCAGACTCCCGCTTTTGAGTCCTCATGGACCCCTGCGAATGTCCGCCTGAGTACGTTTGGGCCTCGAGGGGAAGTGAAGATGACCACAACATGAAGATATTTTTCATCTGACAAAATACTGTACAATTCAGTGAGTTTGGTCAATACACCTGATGAGAGAGCATGTTCATGGATCAGTGCTCTGCATCCCTCTAGTACAGTTTCAGGCAGAAGAAGAATGGAGCACGGTAGCTGCCCTGGTGGCCAAACACTTTAGGAAGCGCTTAAAGTTGTGCCCCCCCACACACTATTTTTTAATTTATCATTGTCTAAATTGGAGAATTGTTAGCACACTTGCTGTACACTTGCTTAAAGAGCTTTTAAAGGTCAGCTCATCTGGGCCTGCTACACAGGAGGCAGTGACATAAAAGTGTCTAGCCGTCAGCTGAGCCCATAAATCTCTGTCTCAATGAGGCAACTTGTGTTTCACCCCCTCACCTTATGGTCACTGAGCTGGAATTTTAGGACACAGATGTTAAAGAACATCCTTTTCTTCATCTTTGGTATATATTAGGTTGAAATATTGCAACTAACATCACTGGGACAATGTGAAACTACCACCAAGCACCGAATCCTTTGTGGAATCTTTCTTCTGTATTAGTCTGATGTTCAAAAAACCCAACAGTGACGTATGATCTGGCTTTACATGAATCGATCTCTTAATCGTTTGCTCTCACCTAATGACTCTTTTATTATTTCTGTTTTCCTAAACCCACTCTGCAGTGGTTACCCTTTAACTGGCAGAGCCATCACTGTGTCTGTCTTGGTAGGGGAGTTGTGCAGCAGCCATTGCGCGATGAACTTGTGGTCATTAGGAGCATTTGATGTAAACCAGGCAGCTGTTAAAAGAGCTGCTGGGCCCTAGAGGGAGAGACCAGGAAGCGACAAGCGACAGGGAGAAGGCGGCACAGTGCAGATGTGATGCCGGCGGGAGAAAGCAGATGGGATTAACATGGCGGTAGGTGTAGGGAGATTTCCTTCAGCTTCACACAGGAGTGACCATTACCAGAGAACAGAACAAGCAGCACATTTTCAGCTGCAAAGTACAAGCTGGCTTGTTTTAGATATGAGCTCTGCGGTTTTCCTCACTTTCCTCCCTCTTTCAGATGTTATCACACTGATCTTGCCTAAATCCAGTGTTGCTTTCTCTTTTCCTTTCTTTTAAAGTGTGCAGTAGATGCCTCAGTGGGCTGACTTATTTTCTTGTTGACTTTTTTACCCACTTGCCTGCCACGTCTCTCAGGATGGCCAAAAACAGCTGCTAAATTTACTTCAGGCAATCTTGGTGGAAAACATTTTTGATCTCATGCATGGTCTATTTGTGTTGATTTGTTTGACTCCTGCAGTTCCTGTTAATCTTTAATGGGAAATTACCTTTTTCCCTTCTCCTTCCTGCCTTTGCCTGGATTTTCTGTGGTCTCGTTCATATCCCTCGAGATGTTTGTGCAACCAATGAATTAGTTTGTTGCTTTTCATTTCATCGGACGTCGAGCCTTCCTCTTTGGCAGCTGGCCTGCTGTTTAGCTTTAATTTTTTTTTTAAAATAGCAGATGTTACTGTATAGAGCAGTGGGTTTTGTGGGCTTGGGTATCCATTTTCCACTTGAAATTAAAACTGACATTCCTCTTCTTTCAGTTTTTATCACATTTCATAATTGCTCATTTTCAAAGTGGCACTAAGTAAAATTTTTTGTGAAGCTCTGAACGGGTGAAGGATGAACTTTGGAAGAAACCATTGAAATTTAAGGCAGAACTGTGTTATACACAGTATGTACCATGTAGTGTCTGCGTGTGAGTAGGATAACATCAGGTGTATGGTGAGGTGAATGTGCGTACCGCTCACAGTGCTACAGGATCTCTGATTGTGCACGCTGAAAAGCAGAGAAACAGTCATTCTGAGTAAAACTGCATATTATCCAAATCCTAGAAGCCCGTCAGTCATCAGAGAGGTTTCCTGTTGTGGATCTGTGCCAGACGCTTGCTGTTTGAAACTGTACTAGCATTTGTCACATTTTTTACCACAATCGATCAATCAATTGCTGTGTGTTTTTTTTTTTTTATTTAAAGTGAGTAGGACATAGTTAGAACACAGACTACAGATTTACTGGGTCCATAAAACAAGTATGAACAGCGCCACGTGTCTGCAGATTCACTTTCAGTTCTTTGTATCATCATCATTTTTACGTTAATCACTATTCCATCAAAGCTGCAGTTTTTGTCTCATGAGTTTCAATTTGATTAGTCCTTTCATTTAAGAATTCCCCTTTCTGAAGGCCATTATGTGACAAAGCAAATGTCATCCATTGATTTCAGTGAGTGAATGAAAACACCACTGTTTATTTCTGTTCTGCACCAAGCACTTCAAATCGCTAAATCATTGGGTCAATCATCCCACCATTATGCTTCCAAATTCCAGATAATCAAAAATGTTGCGTATTTACACAGATGCACTTATTTAACCAGCGTGGGCTGACATCAGTCTGGGTTAGTCACCAGGTCATGCACGTTCTGCAGAATTGGTTCTAGCATCACTGGACAATGAGTTTATTAGGCAGCAAATGGTTGCACCCTTTGACAAATCAATTGATTTTTTATGTGACATCCCTTAGTGGGAGGCATGACATGATGTGCATGCAGTCGTCTATGAACCACATTACAGTTTTCCACCATAGGCATCTATTTATAGCATAGAACTATTTGAAAATGTTTCAACACATTAATATTTACAGCTCAGTATTCTCTGCCAGTGATGGCAAACAGCTCAGTGTGGAGAGAAACAGAAAGTACCTGAAGGCTCTAGAGCCTAAAAGACGACTGTATCTCTTTTCTTTTGTCTGATCATCAGTCACAGTGATTTTGCCGTTTGTGATCTGCTCAAGTGTCACTCTAGAAATGACGTGGTGTTTTACATATCAGGAAATATGCAGTGTCTCTATCTGGGTGTCCAGTATTAAATTTGGAAGAGGCTTATCACGCTCATCAACCTCAACAACCTCAGCACAGCAACTGGTCACTCTCCCGTATTCAGAAGTGAACACACGAGCTGCTATCGGTAACTATCATGCTTGATTAGTTGATGCTTAGGATCATAACTATCTGTGTTTGTTAGGAAGATTGTCAGACTGGAATTGCAAGTTGTTGTATAACTTACAGACTCTACTGACTTCACAGTGTGCTTAGATAGCGGGACAACCAGGAAAGGTGACGTAAATCAAGTAGATAAAGATAAGTAATGATTTTACTGTCGACAACTTCTAGGTGTTAAACCACCAGGTGTTGATGAGATGCAGCCTTCATGTTTTGAATGGCTGAGATAGTCATGTTTCTGATTTAAATATAATTGTGTGAGTGACATTCAAATTAAAATTATTAATTTTAATATTAAAATAAATTGTGCCAATGCAATTTAACATGAGTAACTGAATTCATGCATTTCATAATAAATTCTTTCACCTCTATAGTTATACAATTAACTGAAAATATTCAAGCTATATTTTTAATAACACAGAATAACTTTGAAGTTCTCCCTCACCTTTGTTGCCAGGAGAGATCTAGTTTTCATGCCGCCTTATCCAGCAGTAACCGTGGATAAACATAGTATATGTCATGTGAAATACTTGTTTTGTTGTTTCTGTAGCCTCACAGGAATATTCAGTGACCCCATTTTATCCTGTTTTCCTCCATCCATAATTGTGGAGCTGTTCTCTGATCAGTAGACGACAAACATCCTGTGAATATTTTACAAGCATGCAAACTCCACTTTGATTCATTCTGCCCCATCATGATCTGTCAGGAAAGAAGTGATATGTTCCAGTCACAAACGGATTCCTAAAAATGCCACAAAAACTAACAACCTTCTCTTGTCTGTCCCTTTTCCAGCTGAGGATGACGGGCTGTGGGAGAACGGCCCTTCATACGAGTGCCGCACGTTACTGTTCAAAGCCATCCACAACTTGCTGGAGCGCTGCCTCATGAATCGCAGCTTTGTTCGTATCGGCAAGTGGTTTGTCAAACCCTATGAGAAGGATGAGAAGCCAATCAACAAGAGGTACGTGTCAAGACCCCTTTGCTGACCATATGTTTGTGTCATCAAGCTGCGCATGAACATGCTCTTAAATTCTTTGAGGCATGGCATTTCTCTTGTCGCTGTCGGGTGCTTCAATCACTTTAATCAACTGAATGTGAAGCTGCAGTACATGTTTAGCTTGGGGGCTTGGGGCTTCTTGATTCTTTATATCCAACATCAACAAAGTACTTCACCTGTAGTGAAGAAAGTTTGGATTATAATCCATATTTTTTCTTCTAAAGTGGTTCCCGTTCTGAAAAAGTTCAACAAGTTAATCATTTGCTGGTTTATCTACTTTGTTCACTGTAAGGCAAACAAACGTGTGGTGTATCAGGCTGTGTATGACTGTGTCCCAAAGAAGGCTGGATTAGAGATCCTGTGGGCCACCATGGGACATTTCTATACGCTACATTACAGCTGTAATATGTGAATTTTATACACACCTGCCTCCTGTTTATGCTCTCCCTTCGAGTGTGTGTTCCAAAAGAGACATATTGCACCTACTCTTAAGTATCCGCTGAGCTTAATTTCTTGTGGTTCTTGTGGTCTATGTCTGGGTGTATTGATAAGAGATGGAGGTTTTAGGCTTTTTCAAAGGAGCTTCAGGATAACAGCAGTTGTAATGGCGGTGTGGCAGATAGAACTTGTTTGTTTCTCTAACATCAGCAGCAGCACTGTCACCACAAGCAGTGTTCTGACTGTGAAACAAAGCTCAGAAATTCTGTATTTAAATGAGTGTGACAACCAGCTAAGTCACAGCTGTGCGTGTGAGGGAGAGTGTGAGTGAGAGTTATTGTCTTTTGCTGTTATTATGGCGCTGTTGCCACATTCCCCAGTCAGGTGATCATGGGGGCCACACAGCAACCTAATCTGTTTGTGCACAGGTGTGTGCTGGTCACTCTGTCCTGCCAAGAAGTGACTAGAACTCTGTTGTCAGCTTGTTTTTATCATCAGAAAATGAAACAGGAGAGACAGTTTAAGCACAGACTCTTCCAGGGCCTTGTATTTATAGAAATGACCCTGGTATGATTTTTATTTGGCACAAAAGTAGGCAAACGACAAGGCAAAATAATGCTAAAGAACTAGATGCTTCTTTTTTAAGCTCCATTCAGGCCATTTTTGAGCTAGACTGCCATTTTAACCAGTGCACTGCCTGTACAGGGCCCCAGTTTAGGGAAAAAACAATGGTCTTTTCCTCTGGAATTCACAGGCCTCCCTCTGTCTCTCTCTCTCTCCCTCCCTCCCTCTCTCGCCCTTCCTTCTGTAACAGCAGAGTGGGCAGGTTATAAATAGTGGTGCAACCACCCTGAATTTTAGTTGTTGTCAAGAATGTTTTTCCTCTGCCTTTGGTGTGTTCAGTTGTGCCCCAGCCACGCTGGGATTCTGACAAATGAACCACCACAGAACTGGCAGAAATTCACTGGCATCTTGTTGTTTTTTTTTAACTTCCCTGCTGCTTCCAGACTGCAATCCAACAGTGGAACATTTCCTCAGCTGATATTGTTTTGAAGATTTTCTATTTGTGATTATTAAATCAGCTATAAGGAGTTTGCACATAGTCAAATCAGTCAACAATACCATTGACTAAGTGGCTGGGTGTGGGGGTGCCTTCTTCGGACATGAGAGCTCCTCTTGCTGTGCTTTTCTCTTTTTAGTAGTATTATTGGACAGTTAGTAGTACTGGTACTGGTTAGTACTGGTTAGCAGTAGGCATAGTGGCATCATTCTCTTATCACCCTCATCGGTAAATGTGTAATCTGTGTGTTTGTTGTAGTCTTGTAGCACAGTTGCCCCACTTTTTGCTACTGCATAAAATAATCAATGACCTCTTGATGACGAATAGTTGTCTTCATTTGCAAATCCTTGTTTTTCATTTGTACATTAAACAAATGTTAACTGTGATATACTAAATGGTTCAACATAAAATAACGCCCATACATTATCTTCATTTAACAGTTATCTACAGGCTAGATATTTGCAGTCAAGTTGGTTTCTCATTGTGTTTCGTATTATTGTTGTGATTTTCAAACTTTCAACCGAAAACTGTGATTAGAGTTTAGAGATGTCTGCAACCAGCTGGCCATTGTAAGCTGCAGTGGTTGAAAGTAGTAGCAGCAGCTCTCTTCTGTACTGGCTCAGCCGTTGTGAGCCGTTGTGATGGTGCAGACTGTTCAAGCATATTAATTGAGCACCACCTGTGCACATGCATTCATACACATTCATCTGTAATTGAATATTATCTGTAATATTCAGTCAGGGTTCTGTTTGAAGATATGGTATCATCTGATACAAAAGATTATCAGCTGTGTTTTTATTGTTTGCTCTGTTGATACTGCATGTATGCTCAAAAGAACACCGCCTGATGATCTAGTACTGTAAACAGAACTACATGTCTGTGGTGTCCAAGGCTGTCTGTGTGTGTTTGCTCAGGAGTATCATAAGCACACACTTCTCTCCCTCCAAGCAAACGGATTCCCTCTTTTATGCTGTGGACTGCTACATTTTGAGAAAACAAGCACAATGAGATAAACATTTGACAAATTTGGCTCTTGTTACCAGATTGTCTTGCTGGGTTCATTCGTAGCAGATTTCCCCACTACTCAGCTCAAAAGAAGAAGCTGGCAAAACATGTTCAAGCAAACTACAAGTCCTGTTACCTTCGAATTAACCTAGCAAGAAACCATGACCTGGATGACTGAAAACTGTTACAGACATGTTGCCAGATTGGGCTTTTTGCTTGTGAATTTTAACTGGGAAATTCTAAGAATATATCACCATATGTGTCTATTTTGCCTAGACTTCAAGTTCTACATTTAAATACATATATAATGGCACATCCACTTAAGTAACTAATACTGTTCACTCTAGATAAATACTTAAATTGTCTTTCACGCAGAATAGCTCTGATTGCAATGTGGGCTGATTTTAAGAACTGGTTATCGTTCTGGGTGTTGACCCTTTTAATTGTCACCCTGGTTGGAAACGTCCACCACTCGCACTGCCTTCAAAAGCTCACTTTGGGTGTGTTTGTCCTGCAGCTGCCCACAAATCAACCATTGCAGCAGGCTTGTTTCTTTCTTTATTTGTTTTATCTTTCCAGAATATTGTTTCACAGTCCAAAAGGAAAACAGACAACCAACAAGAGCTGCTAAATTGAGATCTGCTTATAGTAAAACTGTGTGCATCGTCCACAGTCTCTAGTTGGTGGAGGCTGCAGCCATCTGACAGTTCACAATATCAACCCCAGACCTCAGCCTTTGCTGCTGATGTCATCATTCTCCCCTCCTGCCTTCTTAGGCAGTGAACGACAAATGAATTTCCACAATGTTAATCGTGTGTGTGTGTGTGCGTGTGTGTGTGTGTGTGTGTTTTTACATGTATATAAAGGTTTAAGACATGTTTTTGTGCTCTTTGTTTGTTCACAGCCTAAATACATAGCATCTACTGTAAATCCAGCTGGATTATGTCGTGGCAAGGAACAGTAACTGTCTTTGTCTGTACCGGTGGCTCCAATTTGCACGCTTAGTTATGTCTGTGAAGCTTATACAGATAGGTAGACTGGCTGCAGGAAACAGAGAGGGAGATGGACCACATGGGGGCCGAGGGGTGGGTCCTGGTGGTTGTCATGGCAGTGGGGAAATGCACCCTGGGATCCTGTGTTTCCAAGGTGAAGCAGGATGCTTGCACCCGATTGGTCAGCTGCAGGCAGAGTAACTCGTTGACTTGCTGCTAATTGGCTGAGTTACCACAAATCAGCGTGGTACATTATATCCAGCCTGCTTTGATATTTCAATTTGATCAGGACAAAAGAGATATCATTTTCTTTTTCCCTGCTTCTTGTATGTGCTGTATTTAAAGCAGCAATTACATCATGTGCATGTCCTCGAACTGAGCTGCAATCAGTGAAGTCTCAGTTCTTCTCTGCTGTGTTTGAATGTTTAATTTGTTGTGCGTTTTTGTTGTTCTCTGACTCAGAGGATCATTATTAAATCAAGTTTTTATGAAATGAGGCCAGTGAGAACTATCTACATCCAAGTGATTGATAATAAATACATACATAACTGTGTTAGACATTACAAAATATGCCTACAGACACTAACGTATCAAGCACAGCTGTGCTGGTCTGCATGTTGTTGTGCTATGTCTGAGCACATTCTTCCTCCATTGTTTCAATGTTGGGAGGTGAATGTTTGAGTCCTGGTGCGCTGTGGCAGGCGGAAGCAGAGAGCAGCACACTGTTAAGTAGGACAGCACAGGATAAAGGGCCACTGCCTCGAGTCTGGGGCTAAAGCGCTAAATTTATCCCCACCCTACACAGAGCACAACACAAACAGTCAGGGAGACGGCCACACAAACATGCACATCGACACACTTGTCAGCCAGTCCACAGGAGGACAGCGCACATAACAGGAAGACGTAGCGCATGTTGTTTATTGAGACTGGTGCCACTTACATACATGTGCAGGATAATTCATCACCTGTGTAAATACACACCCCAACACTCAGCCCCACACACACACACACCCTGCCACCCTCCCCTCCGCCCGGACTTCCCTGCAGTTCATCTTTTTAGCAACAGTACCTCTAGGGAGACTGCTTGTGAGACTTCTTGATATATCACGTTGCTGGATTGATCATGTACCTAAGTTAAATATGGCTCTTAAAGGAAAATACAAGTGTTTATAGGTTTGGGCCATTTCTTTAATTGCTGCTGAATTGTACATTATTAATGGCTTTCTTTCACTTTAATGTTGCTGTTCAGAGTTTTGTGCATTGCTGACTTAATATGTTGCAGTGCGCCAACATACAGCTTTCCTCCTGCAGACTCACATTTGTCATAAGTTGCACCCTCAAGACATATACTAAAATGTGTGCTGACCGCATTGGTTTAAACAAACCATGTAGATGAAGCCTGAGGGAAATAAGTAACCATTTTTGAAAAGAAATTGGTTTTACTTGTGGATAGATTTTTTTTCTTTGATTTCCAGGCAAGCTTTTATGAACAAGGTGTATTATTTAATGACCCAGTTAATGACAGTCGGGTTTGATTAATGTGTCATGACACCATTTACTTCAGTGTCCGAATACCTGCAGTGACCTCACCATGAGGATTATGATATGGGTGGGTGATATTTCCTCTAGTGCTAGCCACAGGCCCTGGGCAAACAAAGAGTGCATCTTTCATCACTGACTGTCTTTTTATGAACTGTAGCACTCCAGAAATGAACAGTGAGCGCAGAAAAGCAGAAGCAAATACTAATCTGTCTTTTATACTATTTCGTGGGGAGACTTGTGTCCTGTAACCTTTTTCTTCCCTCTCCCACCTCCTCTGTACCCCGTACAACACACCTTCCCCCCCCGCCCCATGTGACCAGAGCCGAAGGCAGAGTACTAGGTCAAGTGAAGGTCTGAAGAAGTCGTCATAGTTAATCCATCAAGCGTCACTGTCACTCCTCCCCTCCTCTTTGTCCTTTTCCAAGTAACTGTGATTCCTATGGCCCTGTCTGTAATCCAGCGGTTAGACAGATGGCCGCATTTAAAGATAATCCCTTGTATGGTGTCAGGCCTTTCACCCCATAGCTATTGACTTCAAGGTGGCCACACAGATGCTTGGCTAAACCTACAATGTTGAACAATTTACTGCAATGTTTTTGCAATGTAAAGCAAACTCCTATGAGTATGTTCATCCAGACAAACCTGTGGCAGCTCTCAGCCGGAATTCACTCCATATGCTTAATGATGAAACCAGGTAATCTGCATTGTTGGGTGGGCTGCACAAGACCTAATCCTTCACATGGGATTAGGTGACTGTGTCTTGATGTTTCATATAGTTTAAACAGACAGCCGCATGCAGGAAGCTTAAACAATTTGGTTTATTCAAGTTTGGAAAAACAGTTGGGCCATATATTTACATGAAACAGATGTATCACAGTCATCTGTAAGAAAAAGAAGCATTCAGGTGCATTTTAGCAAAATATCCACATGTAGCCAATCTGATAATCCAGTTATATAGTTTGTAGGTGTGTGTGCACATTATACCCAGTGCAATGTACATTTGTCTCAGCAGCAGGTTGTAGGGCATCGTCCTCCTGTTTCATTGAAGTACAACCTTAAACAGGTCATATTTCTCTTATGATAAATGAAGAGAGACGACGAGGCATGTGGATGTTTTTTATTAACTAAAATGTCAGAATGTTAGCATGGAGGTAGTAGTCATGAACAAGTGTTGGAAAGCAGAGGTACTAGTAAAATTAAACTTGGCTGCGTTGACTTTTTAATAATGAAATATGTGAGTTTTTTGTTTTTTCAGCAAGTAGACACTGTTAATTGTGGTCTGAAAACACATCAAACGATCCACTAGTTTGTACAGTTCAAGCTTTTTGTACATGGTTGTAAATGCTCCAAGACCCAAGCCAAGCCAAGTTCCTGTGACCTGCGTGCAGGCTACTGATGAACGTGAAGGGGCTTAGTGCAGATGCCAATTTTGACCCACACTCACACGTGTCCATCCATGTGTCCATCAATTCACTCTGTCACATAATCTCTTTACAATTCCTTTTTTTAAGTTTAAATTCAACCATAACATTGGCTGATGTACTGTCTTTATTTTCTTAGAAAAGAGGGAATACACTGACGATGAGTGGCTCACTCACACAAACAGGAACCAATAGTGCATCACAACGCATTTGCAAATGGATGATGTGAACATGGTAATGAGCATAATTACTGAAAATGCTTTTTTCAGAAGAGCTAACGTATCTGGCTCTGATTTAGTCTGTAGTTTTTAGCCGACAGCAGGTGTATTAGAGGAACCCTGGTGTGCGCACTCGTCTGCATTAGTGTGCAATTGAGCCTAAATAGCGAGGGAGCTGGAATCTGACACGCTGTCAGGGTTATGTCAGTGTTCCTTTTTAGTCATGTGTGGTTACGATATTCCTCGCACAATATCCCATTTTGCTCCTTTTATGGCTTCTCCCCCACATTTCTCTCTTCCCTTTAATCTGACATGTGTAAAGAGCTTCACCCTTCTCCGTTAGCAGCAGAGGAAATCAATTCAAAGTCATACAGCTTTGTGTGTATATGTGAATGTGCTAGCCCTAAGAGTTTTAGTTTATTGTTTACTCTTGTGTAAAGTTTGTTCTAAAGCAGAAGCAGGTATGTCTCGCAGGGCATCTTGTGTCTGTTATTTTGGCAGCAGGCAGTGGTGTTGTTTCCTGGCAGTCAGGTGGCTAAGCAGTAGGGAAGATTATATCATCCAGGAAATAAATACGCCCACTAATGTGTTTTGATTTACTTTGCTTTTCCGTATTTATCTCTTCTCTGTTATTGGTCTTTTTATGTAATTTCCAAATGTTGTATATACTGTGCTCTGTGTAAGGGATGAGGCAGATGATTATGCCAAACGGACTTGTTGTTGGAAAACAGCTTTCTTCCTCTTTCCAGGAAAGGAGCGTTAATAACTTGCTGTGCTCTCATGGCACGTCGCTTTACTGCAGCGAATCCACATTATTTATCCACCTTGTGGTTGATAGCTGTTGGAAGCTTTAATTCCGGAAACATGGTTTATTAATTTTGTGTCAGAGAGCCTGCCAGTGACCGGCACATCCTGTCACTGCGGCCGCACACGACCAATCAAAACATGTTTACACATCACAATAACAAGCTACTGCAAATGGCAGATATCCATGAACAAGATGGACCAGAGGTGACAGCTGTGTCCACTAACGTAAATTGGCCAGACTGTCCAGTTAAAGGGAACTCAGAGGGCAGCCCTACATATATGAGGAATGTCACAGCCTTCAGCCGCTTCCCCATATTTCTGTGTATCTTCCTAAATCCTACCTGTCACTTCAGTCTTTGTGTGTTCCGTTTGACTTTCAAGTCCCCTTAAATCAATTTTCACATTCTCTTTAGAACTGGTTGCCCGGTTTTATGAATACCTGAAATGAAAAAGTATCTGCATAATCATCAGGGATTCTTTCTAACACTCAGAGCAAATGGGAGTGTCTGTGACATAACTGCAACAATGTTAAGGCTTTTAAAAACAAACATATATCATATCAGACTAGGGCACAGTTTTGTCTGGTGACATTCCAAAGAACTGCAATTCTAAGAAATGACATTCTAACTCTGGCCTTACAGAAGTAAATGAAAATGTCACTAATGCACATGTTAAGAAGGAAAAGACGGCTGGAAAACCAAAACGGATTGATTGGTTGATTGATTGATATTATTGCAATCATGTAAACAACAAAAAACAGTAAAAACAATAATAATAGTAAAAATAAAAATAAGTGAACAGAAAGAAATGAAAGCAACTCACTTTACATGAGAGAAAAGGAGTAAGGAAGAAGTGTAAACTTATCTAATCTGACCCATACTTTCTAATTAAAATCATAACATAACATGTAGCAACAGTCTGATGTTGTTTTTTTCAGACAACATACTTTTTCCTTTGCAACATATGCACCAATTCCCTGCAGCATTTTCATTCAAATAGCAGTGTGCTGCTGGAGACACTATTGTTAATTTCAGTACTCAGTCCATTACACAGTTTTACTCCACAAATGGTGATATGCAAACTTTTCTATGTGAACCTTTAGATTTGACTTCTCTCTTAAAGTCTAACCTTGCCCTTTCATGAAACATTTTCTGAATAAATATTAAATAGCTCTGGCATGATGATGACTGTACTTGGATCCTCTGCACCTTTACATTAACAAGCCACAAACTTATCCCCTTTATGCAGATAACTAACAGATGATGTCCTGAAAGGTTTTCTAGGACAGTAGAAATATCAAAAGTACTCTTCTGTACACTGCTGTGAGTCAAGAAAACAGGTTGTAATGCACATGCCTTTTAAGCAGCCCACCTTGTCACAGTGATATAGGCCTGTCAGTCCTGATCAGCTCCCTCCCCCCTCCGATCTCTACCTGCCACCACACAAGTTTCTGGCCTTTGGCACTTCATTTCCATGACATGCCAGCTGAAGGCAAATATGCCCACCTGCCCTCCTTTGTATGTGGCACTGCTCCAAATCCTCAGCGGATTATTTTATTGTCTCCTTACCCAGCTGAGGGCCATGGGCTATTTGCATGTCAGAGATGGAGCAGGGAGTGTCTCTGGACAATCACAGTAGTCTGTGTGACAGTGTACAGTAGGTTTTGTCAGGAAGGGAGCTATAGAGCTAAAAATCAATTTTTTAATCCAAAAAAACACTGACACACACCACACACCATACCACACCACCCTTCATGCTCACCAGCTGCCGTTGTACTTGGATTTATGTGTCCGATATGCTGAGTCGTAGATGCTGGTGTTGTGGTGAGGCACCGGGTGTTTGTTGTTTGTTGGATTTGTTTACGTCACCTGTGGATCGGTCAGTGAACACTGCTGACAAGCCGTATGAACGGAGGTGATAGCCGCTGGGTCCTGCAGTTTGTTCAGCGCATGCTTTACTTAATCCAGCTCTTTTTGTGCGTGTCAGAGGGTGACGCCCTGGTGAGAAAACATGCTGCTGGCCAAACACCTGTTGACAACATACGACCCACCCAGTTGTAACTCTACAGGACTCCACTGTGATGTTCTGTTGAAAGTTTACGAAGATGTTTGCTGCAACAGTTTTTACAAGATGACATGACCAGAATCATTACATCACTTGTAGATCTTAGAAGGCACATGTATATAGCAGCTATAAACCAATCTTACCCGCACAGAAGTATGATCAGTAAGCCTCTGGATTAATGTAAACAGCTGTTTCTCAAAAAAGCAGTTGGCACTGACAATGACACAACAATCTGCTGTTTTTGAGGAATTTCAATGTGTGTATTTTTATGCAATTCTGCCTGCTGAGCCACAGATGGCAGCCCTCTACCTCAAGCTCACAAGTGCCTTGCAAGCACAGCCGCGTGTGAAAGTGTAGTGTCAGGTTTTCTCTGTCCCTCTCCCTCCCCTCCCCTCCCCTCTCCTCCCCTCTCCCTGACTGCCTGCGGTTCTGTTCAGGTTCACAGAATGTAACTCACCTCATCGCTCTGTGTTGTTGTTCATGTCTCACTCAGTTTCCCTGCCCACCATTGTTGTTCTCTCGCCTCTTTTCCTCCATGTATGTCTTTGGTGACGTCACGTGTTTGTTGCATACGCTTTAATGAATTATCAAAAATAAACCAGAAAATCTACACATTACTGTTCATCATGCTTACAGGATTGTTGGGGAAGGTTAACAAAAATGTCAAATGTGGTGTAGCTGTAAAAACTGAACTTAGAAGTAGGGTTTATTTACACCAAAACTGACTCTCATGCTCACATTTACATGAAGGAAGGAATTTCCATTTATTTACAGGAAGCAAAGGGAAACATTAAATTCAAACTGCCTTTGGAAATCATCATGATCAAACAGCTTGTTGGAATACATGAAGAAATGAAATAGAACAAGCTGATATTTCATTCTTTCTAAGTATTTCTGTTGTGGTTGACATTGACTTTTTACTCTAACTGCTTCTGATTTTTGGAATTTAGGATTTAGGAATTTCAGTGCCGAAGCATGTTCAGGTCATGGTGGCAATATTGTTTATAAAATATAAGGAGATTATTGTGGAATAAAATTAATTGCAATGTTTAACATAACACAACATGTTATTTATTTAGTTTTAGCATGTGTCACTCTAAGGCAAAAGTAAGTGGATGTGTTTTTTAATATTAACATGTTTAGATGCTTCAAAAACAATTGAAATGATTTCTGACTGAAGTACACCAGCATGTTAATAACAGTATTGTTTATTCCTTCAAAAAAAAAAGACAAACGACATCCTGAACTACTCCTCACCGTTTGTGCGCCATCCACAGATTCTTTCCACGCTGTGCTGATGTGTACGCTGCCACATCTGTCTCTGTCCATGCTGCTTTTTGGCGGGTGAGACAGACGATGCAGTTTAGCCAAAAGAGCCACAACTTTGGTGCAGGAGCAGTCGTTACACACCCCAGAGAACCATGGCGCATCTGATCGGTGCCAGCATGTGGCCTCGTTCCCCGGTTGTCTGTTCACAACCCCACCTGGCTGCTCACCACTGACTTCTTCTTTTTCAGCTGTTTCTATGTACTCCTCTGTCTCCTGATATAACAGCTGTGAATAGCTGTTGTTACCCTCCAGCCTTTTATCTGTTAGCAGATTTCTCTGTGAGCATTTGATCAGTTGTTTTTATTTATTTGCTTTTTCATATTAATCTGCTCAATGAATTTCCACATTGTTCAGTGTACTCTTCATAGAATTAATTTTTGAAGGTGAACTGGTTTGAATTTGAACAATACTCTTCATATGTTTTGGACATGGACCCCAGAGAGGTTGAAATAATTGTCGCTGTGCAGGGCCATATGAAGGCAGACAACCATTCATATTCACATATTCTGGATTGAATTCACATGAAATCAATTTGACCTGTGTGTGAACAGGAGGAATGATAGGAATGATCCTGTGTATGAGCGGTCATGTTGGGAAGGGGCCACTGATACTCACCCTCATACAGGGGCCTCCAACCTGCACCGGGATTACAGAGAGTCCCAGACACCTACAGCAACATTTGTATTTGGCTCAGGTTCATTATTTGAAACGTTCATTATTTGAAACGTTTTATGCTATCACATCACAATATGAACAAAGGTTCGCTCACTGCTGCCTCCTAGCTCTTACTGGGGAAGCCAGGAGTATTAGATCATTGTCTGGGGACTGAGGGGAGCTTGACACTGCATCGTTGGCATTGTCTTCTTGAAGCGATTCTCCCTCTCTCACTCCCTGTCTCATTGGTCTTTTCTCTTCTTAATCCTCTGTGGGTTAGGTGTGGGTGAGAGAGAGACTTGGGGAGAGAAGACTGATATTTGCTTAATTAAATCCTCGAAGGAGACAACCCTCTTTGATACTCTTCCAAGTTCACCATGTTCACTTTCATTTGGTCATCCGTCACTTGCTGTCTCCCGCTCTCACTGTGTTTGTGTGTGAGCGGATAAGACCCAGCTGAAAGAGAGAGGAAAGCCTGCAGACAATGGACAGCATTTTTCACTGTCCCTTTCTTCTCTCTGCCTCTTCCTTGCTTTCCTTTTCTTCTTGAACGTGTCACTTTTGTTGTGAGCTGTTGAGGTCAGACTGGCACAGACAGGCGTTGTCGTAAGCATGAGAGTTAAAGAGAGAGGGAGAGCGAGAGAGAGAAAGAAAGGGTGGGTGGGGGGTGCTTTTGCAGCTGAATGCAGGTAATCTAGGGATTGCTCCAAATTTCACCACAACATGGGATTTTATTTCAGCAATTTTCCTGTTTGTGATTTGTTTCTGTTTGTTTTTCTCTGTGTGTGAATCAGAGGATAAGGATAAACAGTGAAAGTGAAGATAATAGTGTTTAAGTCCTTTGATACATTTTAAAACATCCGCATGACATCTCAGGTGGTTACATGACAGTGAGCTTCAGTCATTAATATTATATCAATTTTTAAAATTAGATTAGTACAGAAATTTAAAATGAACAATAAAATAAAATTAACAAGTTGCTGAATATAAATGAGCACTTGTTAAAAGTTGATAATGTTGTTCACTCTTTACTATTTTAAAAATGTGTGTGGTGAACCTGTTTAACTATTTTCTGACATCAGCTGATGCTGATTATTTAAGATCTGCAGCTTGATTAAACTGCAAGCTTTCTGTGCAGCAGCTGTCAGTTGAATGAACAGGGACACTTTGCAAATTGCGACTTTGACAAGAGATCCTTGGAAAAGAAGTAACTGCACATTTGTGTAGTGTCATTTATCTTTAACTTAAGTAACAAAATGAAATGAACAGATTTGGCAGGAAATACACGTCTTTAACATGCAAATTGAAAGATGGGTTTCAGTTTCAAGGTTTTCATTTACTTTTATTTAACTTTTCTAGTATTGGCTTGTTTATTCATAGAAAAAGACACCATCAGTCTTATCAGGAGTGAAGTTGAAGCGGAGAATGAGTGTGAAGAATGATTCCTTATTAGCTTTTGAGCAAAAAAAAAGATTTATCTATCTATCTTTTCCTCAAGCGCTTCCTTTTCTTTGAAGACTATGTGACTTGTCCGTTCTGCAGCAAATAACTCATCTCTGTTCGTTTCTCTGGTCCTGTCCTTCACAGCGAGCACCTATCATGCGCCTTCACATTCTTCCTTCATGGTGAGAGCAATGTGTGCACCAGTGTGGAGATCAACCAGCACCAGCCTGTCTACCATCTGACGGAGGAGCACCTTGCTCTGGCTCAGCAGGCATCCAGCCCCTTCCAAGGTGAGTCGTGTGCTAAACCCCAGTGTCTCAGACAACCGAAATATCCAGCTCCCCCATCCTGATGTGTAATAACAGCATGGTCATCTCTCGTGTCACTTGGATTTGAGGAGTCATGATGAGACATGATTCACCTCAAGTTAAAGTTAAAAGTTATTAGTGATATCTGAAATACTGCAGAGACCAATCAGCTGTCCCTGGTTATGTAGGAGGAAATAAGTACGATGTGCAAGGGTTATTGCTGCAAGGTTGCCCATAACTCCTCCTTTCAAAACATACTTGTAACAAAAGGCCAGATGGATTCCAGCTGAAGCCAGCTGACATTTGCATGTTTGTACACATGCCTGTTCATGGACTGGAAGCACTTTGTTGAATAATTTGGCACTTATGAGACTCTCATAGTAGTAGTTCAATAATCATTTTAATAGTTAATGATCACATGGAGTCTGTACTTGATAGATGCTTCCACTTCTCAGTTTCTCAACAGGGCAGGGTGAGTGTCTCTTGACATATCTTAAACACACATGTATACACCGTACACACCGCCACTTCTTTTACTACATCATCCTGAATGCTAGATTGTGACTTTGAGTCAAACTTAATTGTTCTGGCAATGACAAAAGCATTTGATAGGCCAAAATTTCCCAACATTTGTACATTTTGTACAAATGTACATATGAATAGTAATTTTGCACAGATAAACCTTGAAGCCTTATTGGCTCCGTCTTCTAATGGAAGAACTAGAAAGGAATCTCATTGTAACGAATGCTAGTTTTCCTACCTCAGATGGAAGTTATGTCTCTACTTCTAATTCCAGAAAGCCCAATTAAATCGTCTCATCAGAAAATGTTTAGTTCTGTCAATATTTTTCCACAGATTTCTGTCTGTGATTTGTTTGAGGGGAAAAACATTTTTCATCTACTTTAGCAGACATTAATCTTCTGGGTTCAAGGACCCAATTTAGCTTGAAATAACTTTTGGCTTTTGTGCAAAGCAAACAACCTGCTTCCCCAAGTGCATTAAGGGAAGTTTCTGAGAGTAGTATAGTTGACTGTTTTTATATTTACTCATACTCAACGTCCTATGTATTGTACAGTATGTAATACTGTTCAATGTAATATTTCAGTACATTTTTTGATGCGTAGTGTCAGTGTGTATGCTTACAGTTGGAATTTGTTGCCAGATAGTAAAAAAAAAAAAAGACAAACTTGCAGACTAGTTTGGAGCAGAAGAGTGTCTGTGTGTGTATGTGTGTGTGTTCACCGCAATATTCAATAATAATAACTAAATATTAAACTAAATATTAAAATACTAAATATTCACCGCATCACGATATTACTGTTAATATTATTGCGGTTTTTTTTATGCTTAACGAAGATGTTTTCTGTCACCTTACACATATATGAAGGTTTTAGCTGTACTTTCGTCACACTTCTTTTCCAATAAAGTAAGAGTGACACCTGACTGAACATGTTCCTACAACATCTTGTTAAAAATTATTTTTCCACAGTGGAAACAGATTTTGACAGACAATGTGATGGCAATCTAGCATCTTAACAAATCTCATACCCTCCACCAAGGAAGTTGTGATGTTAGCAGATGTTAGCGGGATTATGTAAAAATGAAATCAAATTAAATGGGAATAGCTGTCTTATATTGAAAAACCTTGTTACATTGGTTGCATTGGTGGAAGTCAACAGTCTCTCTGTCAGTGTGAAAGACTAGCCTGTCATTTGTCCTACGTTGTACTTTGTCTCCTTCCAGACAGGAGTTTACTTCCAGACAGGAAGTCTGATTTGTTTGTTTTGGTTGTTCGCTGATATATCAGTTGTAGATCCAATAGTCTCAGGTTATGACCAACTAGTTGTTGATGTGAAATAGAAGGCTGGAGTGTTCTCATTGATCTATGTATATTAGCTAGTATATAATTATTCATCATGACCCAAAAATGTCACATGCTTCATTAATAGTTGCATTGTATTGCACCGGTTATTTTCTTTAAAGCTCATTGTTTCTTAAAGGCCTTTCTATGCCAACTATGATAATTATATTCATTTTGACTGGAACCATTGGAAAGGAACTGAAGCTTCCCTGGAGGAACCTCAATTTAAGTACTCCAGGTTTATGTCAGCTCATAGGAAGCAGACGTGTATTTGAAAAACAAGCACAGTGTTATTCTGTGCACAGGTATGTTTTCATTGCCAAAATGAATCTCCTCCTGGCTAACCAAGCGTAGCATCAAAGACGAACTGACTCCCATCCCCCTTGCTCCATCCATCTCTTCCCCTTCCTCCCCTCTTCCCCCCACCTCTGCCAAGCTTGGTTTACTGTGCGGCAGAGCGCTCCAGCAGGCAGACCTCTCCAGGATGTGACCTCATAAAAGGGCGCAGAGTGAATGTAATGAACTCTCAGCCCATTACACTGATCTGAGCACATTTGACATGTCTTCAGGGAGCCAGAGATACACTCACAGTCGGGGGGGTGTGTGGGGGGGGGTGTGGCAGAGGAAGCCCATTGGGATAATGCAATGGGGAAAATGGTAAACCATTTCCATAATTGTGCTGTATTTGATCTCTCTTCCACAACTGGCCCGGGGTCTCCTGAGTGTGTGTGGGGAACGAAATGCAGAAATAAAAGTGGTTGAATTTAATTAAGGCTAATGTGATCAACCTTATCTGGATGTTGTTGTCCACAGCAACATGAATAACCTTTTTGCTCTTCAGTTCGCTGGGTCATTTTTTGCTGCAGTAGTGCAGAGCCCACTGATATTAAGGGACAGTCAGGTTTCGTGCACAGGCTTTGAAATACTCTGTTGTTTTTAAATTCCACTCTAGTTCATGCGATAGAGTGAAGGATGTTATTTCTCCAGGGACCAAAGAAGAATTAGAAACGCAGCTGGACATTATCTGGCAAACGACTTCCATACCGTGTTACTTATCTTCCTCCAACACCTGCCTAACACCTATTTTTAAAAAAAAAATATCCAGTGGATGTGTTGGATTCTGTATATTACATTTTACTTTCAAACCAGTGATTTAAGCGTCAGAGGATTTCTGACAGGAAGCTCACCATTTGTACGCCATAGACTTGAGCTCTAACCACTAAAAGACTACTAATGTATCTCCGCTTCCTCTTCCTACACCTCTCTTTGTATACTCTCATCGTTTGTGCAGCCTGGAAGCTGTTCTCCTGTCCAGTTTGAGAATCAATACCATGGGACAGAGACCATCAGGCGATGGCTATGTGTGTGTGTGTAATATTCATATGGTTGGTGTATCTATGTTTGCATTATGCATAGTAGTTAACAGTTGTAGTTGCGTTGGCTGATGGATGGCAGCCTGTTCTATCAGCACACTGATGGGCACCCGTGACTCCCATATGTCTATGCACTGAAGAATGGTCCTTTTTATAAGCTTGTGTTTATGGCCTCTTAGAGGACACCTCGAGCCAATTATGGCAGCGTGGATTGCTCTGTAAGTATTTGGAAAGCCAGGCCGGGATGGCAAGTTCCAGCGGTGTTCCATGAAGGGTCAGAGGCTGGCTGTCAAGGAAAGGAAAACATTTGAATGAGGTGGGACAGGAAGTACTATGGAGGTGTAAAAATGTGGCACATGTGAATGGATCACTGAAAAAACAAAAAAAAAAAGTGGGGTGAGACATTTTCTTCCCTTACTCTTCCCTCTCCTATGTTTCTCTCTCAACAGTGATCCTGAGCCCCTTTGGCCTGAATGGGACACTGACCGGCCAGTCGTTCAAGATGTCAGACCCACCCACCCAGAAGCTAATTGAGGAGTGGAATCAGTTCTACCCCATCAGCCCCAGGGCCAAGGAGGGTGTGTCAGAGGAAAAGGTGGAGGACATGGACTGGGAAGATGATTCTCTGGCCTCTGTAGAGGTTCTTGTTGGTCAGTTATTTTAATATCACCACTTACTGATTCTCATGTCATTACATGTTTGAAATGCACTCTTCAACGCTGCATCTGTTGTGTGTGTATATATGTATATATGTATGAATGAATACAGGTGGTGTGCGGATGGTGTACCCAGCCTGTTTGGTGCTGGTTCCCCAGTCAGACATCCCTGTTGTGGCCCCTGTGGGGTCTTCCCACTGCACTGCCGTCTACTTGGGTGGCCACCAAGTGCCTGCTTCTCAACGAGAGCCCGCCATGTCTTTGGTGACCCTCACCCCTCCCACATCACCCGAGGAGGTGCAGACAGGTAATGATGATGATCACCGCATGACTTGATTTATCACACAGGACCCTTCACTTTGACCACACGTCTCACCTGTCATGTGGTCCATGAACTTTCCACCTCCAGTGGACTCTCACTCGGCCCAGAAGTGGGTTAAGATGCCTTCGTCATCTGAAGCCTTCAGTGTGGACAGAACAAGCCACCACGGAGGCAAGATTCCACGCCGCCTAGCCAGTCATGTGGTGGAGCGCGTCTGGCAAGAGTGCAATATCAACCGAGCCCAGAACAAGTGAGTCTGCCCGTCTGAAAGTCGTAGTACAGATTGATAAATTGATCATATCTGTTATGTTGGGAAACTGTGCTTCAAGTGCTTCAACTTCCTTCTCAACACCTGTCAGTTATCTATCATATCTATTCATCATCGTGTACTGACATTCGCTGCCTGCTGTAAGTGATGGAGTACTTTGGGAGTTCTGTTTTATTCAGGTTTGTGTCAGTCACACAAAACAAATCCAATAGTTAACACTGGAAATCATGCTGAATAATTTATGACTTTTAGAATTTTGTCTGCAATTTTGGATAATGTCATATATCTGAGCAATATTAGATAAGCGCTAGATAGATAGATGCTTACTTGATTCATCAAAGAGAGAAATTAACATTTTTTTCATGTTTATATTTGTTTACATTTATTTGAATATAAAGTGCTACTCACTTTTAAAACTACTGAAGCAAAAGTGCATGAAATAAATCCTTGTGAGCAAAACTGGCTTACCATTGTAGGTTTCTTAAATTTTCTCTTCCTTGGTTTATCGTGAATAAGCAAACATATGTTGTTGTTAAATAATCGTTAACGTACTGTATCTATCCATACAGTCCACAAAAATAGAACTGAGAGGAAAAGTAAGAGATGGCTTGCAGTTTTGTCCCTTGGTCTTTTGTATTATTCACCATCAGTGAGTCTGACACATTGAGAGCACTCCAGGATCTGTTGCCCCTTGACCAAGCACAGACTGTCAGCTGAAGTTAGCTGTTAGCTTGTCACCCAAAATATTGTTGCTCTGAGCACGGCTACGGAATCAGCCTCAGCAGCACTAGGCTTTCATTGTTCCTACACTGAAAAAGCCCTGTAGAGTTTTTTGAGTGTGTTTCTTGTGTTGTTTTTGGCCTCTAGGCGGAAGTTCTCAGCTGCGACCAATGGTACCTGTGAGGAGGAGCGGACCGAGAAAGTGGGAGCCTGGGATTTTGTTGAGCCGTCACAGAGGTCGTACTGCAGCTGTTCCAGGTTTGTTTCTTTCCATGTGGATTGTGCGCAGGTATCACTCGTACTTGTCACCAAGGCAATGCACATGACATGTTTCTCACTTGGAGAAAGGGCAAAACATTTCAATTGATTAAACATTTCAATTGTTTAAATGTATTCAGTGACTGATTATCTGTCATTCACAGTACTATGAATTTATCAAGAGTAGTTCAGCAGCAAATAATCAGGCTCTTCATCTTTGTGTGCTTTTCTTAGTAAACACATGTTGGTTCCATCCAGGACATGCTGCAAATGCAGTCACTGTGCTTGATACATGAATGCTTGACTGGCTTCATCAATGAGAGCGTGAACAAATCCAATAGGTTGAGAGAAAATTCAGAGTCAGGGTTAATTAGTAAGTACAAACAAGGCAGACGTTTTTATGTGTTTTGATCAGCTGAATGCATTTATCTTCAGGCGTAGCCTGGTTGGGGCAGCCTTTCCACACCTAGCGAGAGCAGAGCTTGGACTGTAGATGAGCAGAGTGGATTGGGCCAGTCAGCTGGGGCATGCTAACATTTTGGAAACCACCCAGCACTTTAGCGACACAGAAATTGGAAGCTTTGTTTGTTGCCAGATTTAATGGCCATTTGTTTTGTTTTTTTAGATGGAAGTCTTCCATGTTGCTACTTAACTTGACATCTAATTGTCAGCATACCCAAATGTCTTGGCACAGCGTCTTCGTCGCCACATAAATAAACCCAGTAGTAGAGTGTGTAGGGACCCAGCAAACAGAGGGGCTACAGAAACACTCCCACACTTCTTTAGGGGCTTAAGTGTCATTCATGAGGGTTGTTCAGTAAACTGTGGGTCAGATCAGTGGGTGAAGCAACGGCCTCATTGTGTCTCCTTATTACAATCTGCTGCACCGACAGTAGAACTTGGATATGTAAACAGATGCAATTAATCTAAACTGACATGAAAGCATGTAATGACTCAGTTAGATCTAGTTTCACAAACACACAGCCAAACATTTAACAGATTGGTGGTGGCACCACTGATATACAACTATCACAGCTATAAGCTTGTGGCATGCAAAGGGTAATGACTTCATGAAAAGGTCATGTCAGCTCACCAGTGTGTCCGTTTCCTTTTAGTATGACTGACACAATGGTTAATTATTGAAATGTGTCATAAACATGACCTGTACTAAACATTTCAGGAAGTTTTTTTTATTTAATGAGTTGCAATAATTCAGATAATTATGACCTTATGTGCAATAACACTCATTTATAAGGTTTTGTTTCTTCCTTTCATGCAGCTTCATTGTGTGAAGTAATAGATTTAAGATAGCTCATTTGTTTGAGATAAATCAGTGGGGGGAAAAGCAAATGTTTGACTCTAGGGAAAAGAAAAAAAACAGCTAACGATTTTTGCTTATCAAAATGGAAAATCCTCATTGTGCCACTTCACGTGTGAGAGATTATCCAGGTCTTCTTCTCTCCTGCAGATACAAGTCAATGAAGCAGCGAATGGGCAACACCCCAGGCCAAGCTCAGCTAGCAGGCCAGCCCTCCCAGCCTGCTACCAAGCACAAAGCTGGCGTAGACAAGCCAGAGAAGGGAGACAAGCAGCAGAAAAGACCCCAGACCCCCTTCCATCATCGAAGCCTGACCAGTGACGATGCCTCACTTGAGACTGAGACGGCAGCGGGCCAAAGGCTGTCACTGCGGGGCCAGGATGGAGGGCGATTCCCTATGCGTACTGCGGATGTGTCTGCAATCCAAAAAGCCCCCCAAATCCATAGTGGTGGGGTCAGCACTGGGCCTGCAGACCAGGCCAACTCCCCCCAACCTCCACCACTTAGCCCCCACCCCTGTGAACGTAGCGAGGAGTTAGGGGAGGGTATGAAGAACCCCTCTACCCCCAACAGCCAACACTTTTACCAGACACCCCCAGAACCCTGCCTGGTCGGGGTGAAGGGTGGTGGTGAGGAGCCTGGAGGCCCAGAGGGTCTAAATCAGCACTTCCACTCACACCACAACCATCCTGCAGCCTCGGGTTACTCAGACCCTCCTGAGCCCACTGTGTACATGGGTGCCGCCGTCCATCAGGAGGAGGACAACTCTCATACGCCATGGAGGTTATTCACTCTACCCCGGAGGAAAGAAGCCGAGCTGCCCACACCAGTGCTGCCAGGGGAGAAGTTCAGGGAGGAGGCCTCTGCATCACTGGACAACCTTGTTTCAGTTACAGAGTGAGTTTATCCTCAGTGTTCAACTCCTTGTGTCATATTTTCAGCCATGTGCCCTCATCTTTTTCCCAGCTGCAGGTCATGAATAGCAAATTGTTTTGATAGAGAAATTACTGATTTTCACCTAAGACAATATTCTTACAAATTATTTCTAATTTCTAGTCATAAAATGTCTTTACACATTACACTAAGTAATATACCTTGAAAAAGTTTATTTTTAAACAATCACTTACAAAAATCTGCCAGTGGGACAAGTGTTTTTATTTTCTTATCCCACTGGCAGAGTTTTGCACTTGAAACTTGAAGCAAGTGAGCTGGTGTGTCTTATTTTAAGTGTAAGGTTTCTGACTAGAAATTACACATTTTGATTAGAGATACAAATATATTTAATAAAAATTGTCTTGGTTGAATTTTTGCAGCGTAAAATTAATCTCACAGATACCCTCCCTTATCCCGCAGGTTCAGAATGTTCTGTGTACCTGCACGCAGCATTTTAATCCCTTGCTATGTGCCCGTTTGTCATCGTACATTACCATTGTACAGGGCTAGCACTACTCTGATTCCTACATGCAAACAGTCACCTACGAGAGAGGAAGGCTAGTGGTTGTAAAGAGAAATCTTTGCGATTGGAATTTGAATTCAAGGTACAGAAATACTGTCTGCTGGTGGCATTTAATAGCCGCTGGAGAGAGATGTGAAAAAGGGTGTTTGGGAGAGTACCGGGATCCTTGATGGGCAGAGGCATCAAGGATCCCTTAGACAGGCATGTCCTGTGTGGAGAGAGGCAGAGGGACCAACAGGCTGAAGTGTGGCTGCAGTGGGATTTATCAGCAGGGTTGGTCTTTCTCTGTGAGTCAGTGACTTGCATGGGCTATTCCAGTGAGCTGTAATCCTCCCAGCCACAGCTCTGAATGGCAGCTAATCTGTGGCCCAGGCCACTGCACTCCATCACCTCACATCAGAGCTGCACAGGCATGACACGAGGACAGAAGTACAGAAAAAGACAGGAGGCTGTGAGGGGAGGGCTCACACATAAGTTGGGTCAGTGGCTTTGCTCCTGCCAAGCAGCCGTCGGTTTTCAGCCCTCCCCTCTTTCTCTTTGGAACAAGTAGGCCACAGTCACAGCCACATACCAGATTTTGATAAGGCCTTTTTACAGGGACAAGTGATAAATGCATGTCTATGCATTTTCTGATCAGTTAGATTTGGGGTCACCACGTTGAAACATAATAGTCTGACAACAAACGTGATGTGCTCACTTCTGCTTCAAGATAGCTGTCAGAATTGTTTGCTTTCACAGAGCAGAGCTGTTGTCTATTGAATGGGAATCTCTTTGATGGTCACCAACAATTACTTCAGAGCGGTCACGTTACACATCTTCTGCCCTCCAGGGTGATGTCCACGTCTAAATTCTCACTGAAAGTGTCTGACGAGCGTGTTCAGATGTATCGAGCCAGGAGGAACCAGTACATGTCTGCTGCCATCACTGATGGCGATCATGAGCCTGAGGTGGACCCCTACGCCTTTGAGGAAGGCGATGTGAAGTTCACATTCTCCAATAAGAAGGACAAGGCAGGCGGGGAGCGGGAACCCGGCAAGAAACATAAGGTAATGTTAATGAAACAATTCTTCTTATCACTTAATTCTTATTATTAACATTGTTTTTTCTTTCTTACCCTTTTATTTATTTTCTCCTTTTTCAATTAATAATAATTTAAGTACGATCATGCGTCTCAATCACCTCGTAGCATTCATTTATCTAGTAGTGGTTCCTCTTCATGGTGCCAACCATCAGGAGCATTAGAGGGGTCATGGTCTCCCTCAGTGACACTTCAACAGCCACTTAGTGGCGACTCTACAGCTGTTGAAGAGGCTCGTACATGTCTTCTTCACAAGTTGCACTGGGCTGGAGAGGTGACGATGGGGAGTCATTTTAAAATCAGGGAGCTGCTAAGGTAGAAAATAACAGTCTTCAGCAATGCTGCACTGAACATTACAGCAAACATCTGCTTCCACTGCCCCAAGTGCAATGAAACAGGAAACCATCCTTAAATCCCTATTGTTCAGTGAGCCCAGTGAGCGGTTTGCCCGTCCAGTTTCTGTTAACGCTTATGTTTTTCCTGATCGCACTGCCCTCGTAGTCCTTCATATTATTCCAAATAGTCATCAACTCTGTTTCTGCCTCTGGGACGGCCTGGCTGTGGCTCCAGACGACAGCCACCTGTAAGCCTTGGATTGCCCCCAGCATTGAGAGGGAGATTCAATGTGTGTGTTCATTCACTGGCTGTGTCTCAGCAACAGCCTTCCCAGAGCTTAGAGTTTAACCACAGCAACAAACCTGGCTCACTGAACCGTTAAGCTTAAACTCTTGCTCAAATATGCTTCCTGCTTTGTCTGGGGCACAAAATGATCTCTGATGGACTTTGAGAGCAAAGGCAGCTCCCAGGGGAGTCCCCAAAGCACTGAGTGTGCCACGGAATCCTTCCACTGTCTTCTTCATGTGCTGTGCATACCCACAGACATATGGGTTTTTACTTTAGACAGGTAACTCTGTCGGAGCCTTTTTTCCTCTAATTTCTTTCATGGTTTTGTTTGCTCTGAGATACTTTACCTCCTACCTGACTAGTTTTGAGTTTTGAGAGAAGTTTAAGCACCAAGAAAACCTCCCCTTCAGCAGTAAATTAAAATAAGATGAAAGGAATATTATTCCATGCCACTTTTTGTGAGTGGGTTGGTGAGTGTCAAGCTGTTGAAACATCTTCTGATTCATCGCTCTGATAACTGTTAATCCTCTTACCCTGGATTTACATCGGCTGCGTGTGCGTTGCGTCTTCGATCCGGCACGGCGCCGGATCAAATACGTTTCCATTCTAATCAATGTGTCCATTTACACCGACTGCGTTGCGTTGCGTCTCCGATCCGTCTCAGCTCCGTCAGGCGCTGCGTCGCAAATACGCAGAGGTTCTATTTCTGACGGATGCCGGAGCTGAGATGCATAAATCTGGCACAAAATCCATCGAGCGGGGCAGGAAGTCCAACACAGAAACAAAATAAATATCCGGTTACTTTTCACAATAAAACGCTCGACGTTGACGCCAGATCGTATTTCACACTATTTCACCACTACTTTCAACACAGTACATTTATTGAGAGTATTTATTTACGAACGAGCTACTTCCCCATGGTAAAAGCACAAAAAAAAAAAGTCAAACACAAGCAAGTCCGACTCTCCTCTGTGTCTCCCACCCGGAGACACTTGTGTTTCTTCCTGGATTTATCACACACACGAAGTTTTGCATCCCGTGCCTCTGACCCCATCTAGTGGCAGCCTTCCTCCTCCGTCCCTCTTCTCTCCCCCTCCCTCTCTCTCTCTCGCTCGCAGGTGTGCTGCATCCCAATCAGCGGCGGCGAGGTGTGCGCTACTTAAGGAGCCGGCAGTCTACAGCTCGTCGCCGGACCGTTGTCCCTTCCCGCCTGTCTTGCTTCCCGTCTGCCCGAACTCCTACCTCGTATCCTGTCTCCCCGAACCTTCCTCCCGGATCCCGGCACCCCCTGCCCTGCTGCATGCGTTCCTGTCTCCTGCTGAACCCCGTTGCCATCAGTGTTCCTCGTATTCTAGTTTGGCGTCCGCCTCCGTCAGCTAGCTATTTACGTTTGTTTTAGCCTGAGGCTTTTTGTTTTCTTAGCCGTCTTTATTCGTTTGGTTTGTCGTCTGACCGGCTTTTTGCTCCGTGTCCTCCCTCAGTTATTTATTGTATTTCGGTAGAGCTAGCTCCCGCACCCTTGGTTTTGACGTTTGTTTTCCGACTGTCTTTGGCCCGTGTACTTTTGTTCTTATTAAAGCCTTTTGCTTTCGACCACCTGCCTTCGCGTGTGTCACTTGTCTGCCATTAGAGCTCCCTGGACCCGAACATAACAATTATACGTGTTTTCACCGCGGGAACTTGTCGTCACGTGACTGACGGACCGGAGCTGCGACGCAGGTGAAACGCATCCGGTGTAAATGGACGGAGCGCGCTGACGGAGCAAAGACGGATCGGAGACGCAACGCAACGCAGCCGGTGTAAATCCAGGGTTATACATGCGCGTTCACGGGTCTTGATGAGACAAACCTGGGTTGAATTAGCGAGTTGATATCCAGCTTCGTGGTACCGATTATCCTGATCACCATGGTCTCGCTAAGTCAGGACTTAATCGATTAATCGAGCTTCGTGGTACAGGCCCCAGATCAGCCAGTTTCTGTTTATGGTTGAAAATGTGGACTCATGAAGAAATACACTTTCTGTACAAGTGGTATCAACATGGGAAAGTCTGCAGGAGAAACCAAACTTCTGAAGTGATGTGGAATTTCCTGTGCTCATCTTTTGTGCTTCGTACTGCATTTTTAATACCTTCAGACACTAACAAACACCACTCTGCAATTTTTCTTCGTCTTAGATCCAAGATTAAACGCTGTATCGATAGATTGTTATGAGCGTGAGCCCAAGGTTTGAAGCGGATCCAAAATGCAGGAGAAATCACAGGGGGAAACAGGATACGCTGATAAACAGTTTATTGCACAAGCAGGTAACAAAACGGGCACAAGAATGAACAAACACAAAACCAGCCGATAAACAGAAAATCACTGCACCGTGGCGAGCGGGCAGGAGACAAACGACGCAGAAAGAAAACGAAGCCACTAGGGCAGGAAGAAAACACGAAAACGGAAATAGCTCCACAAAAACATGAGAGTAGAAAACAGAAAGCGTGCACGGAGGCGGAAAGGGGAACGTGAATAACGACAAGCGCGGTAACGAAAACTGCTGAAGAGTCTGGCATGGAAGCACAAACAATCTGGCAGTGGGGTGAGGCCAGAGTGCCACTTAAGAGCAGGAGCAATCAGTGTGTTGATGAGGATCAGGTGCACTGATTGCACCCCAATCAGCCTGGCCACACCTCCACTGCCAAACAGAGAGGGAAGAGGGAGGAGAAAACAAACCACAAGCACACAGAAACGTGAAAACCATGACATACTATAGATGCTGTAGACAGTTACATTGAAGTAGGAATGGTGAAGTGATGGAGCTGTTAATTATCATGGGATATATATATATATATATATATATATATATATATATATATATATATATATATATATATATATATATAATATGATAAATAATAAATGATAAATAAATAAATAAATAACCTCTCAAATAATGTGGTGTGTTTAAGTCAAATCAAGAATTTGATTTACACGAATAATTTCCCCATTTCACGTCTGCGCAGTGAGAGTTTTGAATTCTCTCAACTATCTGTGAGAAGAGCTGGGAGGCTGTAAGTCAGTGTCGACTGCTCAGAACAGCAGATCAATGTGTGTTATACATCAGGCATCCTGTTAAAATGGTGTCAACAGTGAGGTAAATGCACCCCAAACACAAACAAACAATAAATCCCTGTGTTCAATAATAAAGCTTGAATTTTGTGTCTTAAAAGAAATAAGCCGTTGTGAGAATTTCACATTCTTCCACCAAAAGGAGAAGAAAAGAATATGCTTTCTTCCAAAAATGCACCTTAACAGTCATAATAACAGGAGCATACAAAGAAAAAGCTTCATTTGTGGAAGGAGGGAGCTTTTTCAATCACAATTTCAACCATCAGACCATTCTCAGATCACACACATTTAAGGCCAAGTACAAATAAATCAACATTTGAATAACTCCATACAATACTGGATTTTCTAAATGGAAGACAATTCACATGACTTAAAGCTAGTTGCTTAGATACAGTATTATGGTTATATGTGATAACGCTCAACTATGAAAAATATGATCGGATAAAGCTCAGCTGGCAAACTGAGTGCCCGAGAACGTCTGAGCTGCCATAAGGGAGAGACGTGCACTGGTTTGTAAGCAGCTTTTCCTTGACTGTTTAGTTGTCGGATTTCTCCCGGTTTGTAAAGAACATCTCCTGTAACGGCAATATTTCGATGGGTTATCCCTTGAACTCACCTTCACCAGAGACAGCTGGCAAAAACTAAACAAACTAACACATGAAACACGATACTAAATCAGCGTGAGGAGCTTTCAGATTTATGTTTCAACAACGCGACAAAAAAAAACATAGATAAATAGTAATCATGATGTACAGTATATGCAGACTAAGTAAATGTGCAAATATTGAGAATGAAACACGCATATGATGGGATGACTGTACTTGGTGTTGACTGAATTCAATGTGCAAACACATGGAACCATTCATGGGCTCTTTTTCTGTGATAAATTGTGTAAACAGGGTGGTCTTCCATTCCAGCTACACTTGAATGCTGACTCATAAAGTCAGATAGAATGTGTTCAGATTAATGTTTTTTTTTTTTTTTTTTTAATGTTATCACTCTTGTACAGCCTCTTTTTTCTGCAGAACACAGGTTATGGCATCTTGACCAATGGAGTCGAACTCTCAGATTGACAGAAACACACAAAACACATATTTTCCTCATCCTCAGCACTATGCAATAAGTTTTTTTTACTTTTTGAAATGTAGTTCAGTTGCTGTAGAAGCCAGTAATTGCAGGTGGCAGCAGCTATTGAAAGTCCAAGCTTCATAACACCAACTGCATTGTAATGGTAAAATGATTGTGTTTAACCAAATGCTTATGCTCATATGTGCTGTAAGTTCACGATGAACTGTGCGTCAGCTATCAGACGAGAAACACCCGATTCCAGGAATATCTTGTGCGACCACAGTTGCTTGATGTC
>CAAKHB010007064.1:179-10808 GCA_901007665.1 Aeoliscus strigatus
TGTATTTTCTTCATTTGTGCCATGCCATGTTTTGGCAAATTAGTTAATTGGGGGATGCTCAACACAAGTGTGTTTAATGTTTGGCCATCATCAGTTCTGAGATCTCATTGGTGATTGGGGAGCAGATCTACAGATGAGGGTGGGTGCATAGGATGAGCATGTTTGACCTGATGAAGATCAGTATGAGATGTTACTTGGAGCAGTGTGCAGGATTTTTTTCCACTTTCCTTTGTTAGCCTTGCACCTAGCGGTGCGTACATCTCCTCCTCAGTTTCTGTTAAGTCATTTGTAAACAAGGACTCCACAGATTAATCTGATCTTTTATTGATTAAAAGGAACATAACATTTCCGTTTGAGCGAGTTAGCAACGGGCCGCTCTTTTCAACCAAAGGATGCAATATTTCTTGCGCCCTTTTCACTTTTACTGAATTCATTTGACCTTTTCTAGTCCGGGAGGAGTTTGCCCAACGTTCCTGTAGAATAAGCACCAGATCATTAAAATGGCTATTCTGGCAGATGGAATGGACAGATCTGAATGTGACCAGAGGTTATTGCTGTCTGTGCCTTATGGAGTGTGAAAAGCTAACTGAGGAGTACAGTCAGTGCAAAGTAGAAACAACATGCCTGTAACTCTCTTCGGCATTAAGATATCTGCAATTACTACACACAATACCAACTAATAAATGAATAAAGAGAAATTCAATCAAATGGGATGATAGCTCAGCCTTTCACATCCACCTGCCTCCTCCGATGGGAAGTGACTTCACTTGCACGTCCTGTTTCCTGGCTGTGAAGTTACAGATGGTGGCTCCATTAGTCAGAGCAGTGGATGGAGTGGAAAATTATAGCTCAGGATCATAACATTTTTGACAAAGCTTCAGTAGTTGCTGAGCTAGAACCAAATATCTTTTCTGAAAATAATTTACCATTTAAAAATCAACTTCCCAAACAGCCACGCTCAGGACCTCAGTGCTGCTCAACTTATTAAAACATTTAATAATAATGTAAATAATGTTTTGTACAAGTTACAGCTTTTATAGTTACCACCACTTTAAAAAAAACTTTCCAGATTACTAGTCAGGATTTGTTGTCACAGGACAATTACAGTAAACTGATTTTTAACCATGATCATTGTTTAAGATTCTTGATTAGGAGCAGGTAGATGGAGACGAAAGGCTGAAATACCATCCAGTTTAATGTAATTTGTCTTATTTACATATTTGTTTCTATTCTTATATTTCTCGTTGAAAACAACAAGTGGGCCAGTACGTGTAACAAACGGAAACGTGACATAAATGCTGTATATATTCTTGATTATATCCTGAAACAAATGGTAAATACAAGCTATTACCGGCCTGCTGTTAGAAATAAATGCTGCATGACACCGTCACAGCTGCGTCGGGTAGAATACTGTAGAACAAGGACTGAGAAAATAAAGTCCATGGACATTCAAAATTCCCAGTGTTGTACAAGTGTTTGTCTCATCGCATCGACAAGCAAGACAGTCAGTAACCGTAGAATAATCCAAACTAAAAACGGCTCAAAGAAATGAACCTTGAAGATTTCTCACCAGACTCGGATACAGAAACCGGCCTTGTGGAAATACACAGGCGTTCCCACAGCATTCCACACCATTTAAATTCAAATCAGCACTTGATACGTCTGCCAAATATGTTGATGAAATATTTAGATGAGCTAATTCTGCTCGCTGGTGCAGATGTTTTTACCCATCTCTTTCACTGAGCATGCACTGCAGGTGTTAATGCCAAAGTCTTCTTTTTCCTGTCCCGTTTCTGCTCATTACTTACATGATTACAGCTCCACTGGATCGATGTGATTGCTTTGTGTTCACTGTGGGGCATTTTGTTGATTCTCTGCAACAACTTTCACCATCAGTATACATCAAGATGTGATTGCTCTAAGAGTGAAGAGAAGCTCTGCGTTCTCCAAAGCAGGAGTGTCAGAATCATTTTCATCCAGGGGCCACAATGTCATCTCCAGTGGCCTTATATTAAAAAATGCAATATTGTTTCCCTGTTTAGCATTTAGACAACTTAGAGTAGATCTATAAAAGGTTCAAAACATTTTGTAACGTATCTGGACCTGAAAAATGTATGTATCTTTATGTATGTATTTCACTGTATGTTTAAAACAATGATAACAACAAGATGTTGAAATTATTTTCATTTTATCGACATTTCCACATCTGTGTAGGGACACAGACGACCTGATCTGGTTCAGCACACAAATGTCAGTGGAGCTATGAAGGAAGAGAAGTCATTTATCTCTGCTTCTCAGTTTTTCTTGGAAAAATGTATGCATTCTGTGTACCTTTCACCCTTATCTCATTCATCCCAGGGGCCAGATTGGACCCTCTGGCAGGTACTTATGGCTGTTTGTTTGACATCCCGGCTCTCAAGTGTCATAATATGAATGGACAGATATGTGCTGTTGTCTTTACATTTTGTTTATCAAAAGTCAACTAGAACGCGTTCACCAGCTGTTTCTAGTGAGACCAGATGACCCGCTTTGTGTGGGACCGACGGTCCATTGTTACTGAACAAACCATGAAAAATAGCAAGACACACTGAAAGTTGAAGTACACACTAACTTGACACACATTGTGTATCTGTGTGTTTCAAGTTAGTGATGCATTCTGTGTCAACATGGTTTTTAGTCTCCAACGTCCCTTTTCACCTTATCTGCATTCAAGTGAACATGTAATTCAACTGTGCCATGGTCGCTAAGTGCAATGGCATCTTCTCACATCCCACCAGTGAGTTCAGCAGGTTGTCAGATATCATAAAGAGACAAACTGCAGCCAGCTGTGTGTTATTTGTTTGGGGATTCAGAGGAAACAGAGAGCAGGATTTACAGATAAACACCTTGGCATCTTTTATGATGTAGCTAATGAGCTTCACCTGTTTGTAAGACCAGCGGCCGCGACTGACACATTGAAGTCACAGTGTGTCAACTTGTTGCAGGAGAAAAATCCAGCAAAACATAAAAGCACCTGGAAAATTGTTGAACGCATATTTGAGGAGAGAATTCAGCTGTTTTCATCGTCTGCCCGTTGTAGACGCTTTAATTCACAGGTCAAATAGTTGTGTCATGAAGCATACAGTAAGAATAGGCCGTTTATTCAAGCTGGATGAGATGTCTCTCAGTTTAACAATTTTATCTTCTGGCAAGTTGTGGTTTTTTGAACAGCTACAAGGACATTCCTGCACAGTGCTGATTCGCAATCCTAACGGTACACCGTCGAGATTAAACAGATTGTGGATGGCTCTCTGCATTGTATTATCCCTAGAAAATTATTGGTACAGCAGTGATAATGAAACATGCTTGCATCCTCCTCCAAAGTCTGTAAGCAAATACTGAATGTCAAGATAACGCTGTCTGCAAAGGTCAGATTCTTAATGAGAAATGGAGAGCTGATACGTTAGCTTTATGTCCGATAAATCTCATAAGTGCAGCATTCTCACCAGTTCCACACACATCAAACATACACATCAACTGTTATTGAGGAAATTCATCATCATTAAGAAGTGAACAACTCTGCTTAACAGGTCACTGCATTTCAAACTGGTATGAGAAGTCTGTCGGTATCTTTTATTTGCATCTTTCATCTTTGGTACACTGTCAAACTCTCCTGATAGTTCTCTGTGTCGCAAATGGGTATTTGTGTGAAAACCTTCCGTACAAACCCTGACATATGTTGCAACTGCTGGATGTCTGTGTGAAGTGGGAGAGACTCGCTGAAAGCTAAGCAGCCCCCAGTTTATTACACATAACCAGCTGGGAAGCCATCCGTGCGAGCTGAAAAGGGCAGACGTCTTATAGAAACACTTGGCAAGTGACTGGCTGAACCACCCATTTATCAATGTCAAAGACAAAATTAAGTTCAACCAATCAGTAGTGAAAGCCCTCAGTGCCATTCTTTGCACTACGTTCAATAAAGAATACAAATGAAATATCATTGAAGCTACAGCCCCGACGGCAGCTACCTCTGGGGTCTTCAAATGTCTTCACACTTAGATATTGTAGACATGTAGACCTGCGTCTGAACTTCGCAGTCGGTACGACGTCGGTATGATGCAGAAGCCTTAAATGAGGCTGATGATGATTCCTTTTGTGTTCCTGCTCTTGGACATCAGTGTTGTCAAACTAATTGTAGTTCAGGGGCCACGTTCAGCCAAATTACTCTCAAGAGGGAAGGACTAGAAACATAATAGCATAATAATTATGTTATAACTATGTAACAACTAATATTTCTATATGTGATCAAGGATTTCCTGTCTGCCTATTTGGGGTTTGTTCATGCAACCAAACTTGCTGTTTGTAATGCGTGTTCCTTTTCTGTGTGGATCAAATTCATTAAAGTGAAGCTATGAAACGCTCTATCACACAATTTTTTTTTATTGTTATTGATTAAGCAAAACATTGTGATATATAGGGTTCCTGTTCAATCACCCCAGCCTAAATACAAGTCCCTTCCAGTCATGAGTGCTATCAGTCACGAAATACAGTATAATATCAATGAAGGTGAAGCCTGGCAAGGCAGACATTGTGATCTTGAGATTTCACAAGAGAAACCAGTAAAAAAAAAAAAAAACTCTCTTCAGTGCTCAATATTAATTCAAGAGAGACAATAATTGACCCCCTTATTCACATGATGGCACTCATAATAAAATGTATTTCAGTAGAAATGCTGTCTCTGTTACTTATTTAATATTAGTTCCACCTTCTCTGTGTCGGTGTCCTTTAAAGGTTGTTTTTGTGACACTGTGAATGTGAAACTGTCTGCACTCATATGAGGAAAAGTGGTGCTGGAAAAAAAGAAGTAGTTAGTTTTGCCCTTTTCATGAATGTAGGTTGAATATTTCTGCTATGAAAGATCCTGGTGAAGGGCTTTGTTACCTTTGTTACATTGGATCCACTTCCATGTGTCTCAGTGTTTTTCATATATGTGGATATGCAATTTATGTACATTTTTGTCCAAAAATGATGTATAATATTACTACAGAATGATGCTGTTTTGTTTGAGATCATTTATATTATACTCACATTCTTTGGGTTTGTGATCCAAAAAAATCCAATGTGGTCAAATTGTATTGTAAGATTCTGATTTAAGCTCCAAACATGTGGAGCGTCTGTTTTCATTGCTCCAATAATCATAGTACATCAAATATTCCTGATTTGTGAGTAAAGCAAGAGGAGAGAAAGCATCGTTCAATGTCTTTTTCATATTAATTGAGAAAATACTGACTAGATGAACTGATGATTATAATACTTATATAATTAGTATAATTTCCACACACCAGTCACACTGGTCTGTGTTGTTCTGCCCTCTGCTCCTCTGAGCTCATTCTAAATCCAGCCGGCTGGCGCTCCTCATCCCGGATGCCTCTTCTATGTCAAAGACTCCATCAAAAGCCTGACAAAATGCAGACAGCCCACTCTCCATCACTCTGCACTGTGACCAAATGAGCTCTGGATGTGTCTGTTCAAGGCGAAGGGGGCGTCATGTGCAGCGACGGGGCGCCTGCAGCCCCCACAGCAGACCTGCCCCCACTGAAACAAATGACCTGCAAACACATCTCATCTTCTTGTCTTTTGCAGCATTATTGAGATTTCTTTCACATAAGATGATAAACCATCAGTCACCGTCAACCCGGCATATATTTTCTGAAAACCTGTCAGATGAGAGGCCTCACCTGCAGTCGTCTCAAATGACTTTAATGACTTTTTGAGATGAAGATAAATTCAACCATCACAAAAGCAGCTTACTTCATCAACTAATGATTAGCAGTCTCATTGTTATGTGAATGCTCCGAGGTTTTGGAGGAAAACACTACACGAGTTTTGCCCACTGATAACCTCTCTGCCTCTCAGCATCATAGTTCCCTCAGCTGATGAGGTTGTTCACACACCTTCATCCCAGAGATTCCTCTCTTTCAAAAATGCTAATTATTCAGCGGTTTGTTAGCTGTCGTCATGCACCGGTCTCAGCTGTGTATTCCACTGTAGCACCCAGTGAGAACTGCCTGTGATGCATTCAAGGTACAATGTGTAAATATAGATATTAAAGAAACAAACGTATATCACACGAAGCACCTGTGACCATTTCTGGTTTTAGTAGATAACTAAGATATGACTGTTAATAATGACATTCAACTGGGTAATGAAGATATTCCTCAAAGTCATGAACTGGATTATTGGATTATCACAGGTTTTCCCTGAATGGGCCTTAATGCACACTAATGAGGCATCAGTAATTCTTTGAATCAAACCTGCAGATGCTACGTCACCCATAGCTAATGCTAATGCTATTTGTGACTCAGCCTTAATTCCCAAGGTGGAACATGTGAGATTTTCTGAAGTACTCCAAAGATGCCTGAAACACATCCAGTTATTACTGTCAGTAAGATCATACTGTCAATCTAAAATGCTTCTCTACAACTGACTGACAAGATTCACATATCACGTGAACATAACATTCTCTTTACAAACAAGCCTTTTTTAAACAGTAGAATTAAGCACACAGTGTCCTGTGTATTCTCCTGGGAATCGTTTTCAGTTACAGCAGACAAGTCACACATGTTTTGCCTGCTAACTTTGTTAAGCTGCTAATATGGCCTTTAATGGGAGGTAGTTTGAAAAAGAGGAAACGATTCCACAGTGAGATATTGCTGAGAGAGAAAGGGCACAATTCCCAACCAATTTACCACAAAGACAAGAGGGGAAATCGATAGTCTGATTATGCTGAAGGTGTCATACGTCGTGAACAAAGCATGAAGCAGCCGGGAATCTATCTGTGCGTGCGTGGAGGGAAGAGCACAGCTCTGAGGAACAGAGCCGTCTTTACCGAAGAGCCTCTGAAATGATGTGAGCTTTTATTAACGCATATGTGTTCTGTATTGAGGAATTCTCCATGGAGGCCCTTAGAAGTGGCCCCTTGGGAGTTGATATGTTTAAAAGGCAAACGGAAGAAATCAAGCCAAGATTTAACTGAATGTCTCTGCCTTGATAGCATCAGAGACTGATTTGAAATACGTTAATTTCTGGGACTAGGTGAAAGACAGCCAAGATTAACTTTTCTTTTTTTCCAGAGTAAAAGTTTAAATGCAGTGACACACGTAGAAATTAATCTATCTAATCTATTGAGATTGATAGATATATTTTCAAATGTGCTAGTAACACTTGGAACAATTACCCACATATATTGCACGCAAAAATCTCCTGAAAAGAAACAAATCAATGTGTCCATAGTGGATAATCGCAAGCTGTGGAAACACAACACAACTTTTTTTTCCCAGTTTTACCCACAAATGTCAGTGATTCTGCACCAGCCACCACTAGTTGGAGACAGTCCAGTTCTCTAGGGGTCCAGAACTCTAGGGAACAGATCCGACCTCAGTTGTAGTCAAACATATTTGCATTTTTTGAGTCGACTCTGGACGCAGTGGGGTCATGTGTGCTAATCACCAACCCAACTGCAAACAAACATTGCCAACAGCCTTTTGAAAGAGAGAGGATGGGACCCAGGAAATAGCATCAGAAAAACGATGGCGAACAGAGAAAGAGGAAGAGGGTCAACAAAACAAAACTGGGTGATGAGTCCACAATGCCAACTTTGGCTCCTCCACCACGAAGAGAAGAAAGGTTCGTAAACAACAGCAACAGCTTGTTTACCCTTTAAACTGTCACTTTCACAAACAAAGAGTTTGATGAATGCAGCCGGCTTTAGCTGGTTTGACAATCTCTCATAACGCATGTGTGTCAGTCGTCATTAAAAAAAAAAAAAAAGTCAACTGAAACCAGTCAGTGTTTACGCCCAGACTTTTCAAAGTTGTTAAAACTGTGAAAGCTGTGCAGTTTGTCCGTAGCTTCAAGTGTTGATTGAAGGAATCTGAGTGAGGACACCTTGTTCTGTTTGTCTTCACAACGGATCGGATGCAGCCGACATACACAGTAAGCAGGGGACATGAAAGACGCCTCACTCATTTTTGATCCACTGACGCTGTGGACGGCTGTGTGAACAGCTACAGGAGCTCCACTTTACTATATCAAGTACAATTCAACAAAAGGAGGGATTTTTTTTTAAAAAAAGCAGCGTCTGAAATTACAAAAAAATGCAGTCTGTAAAACGTTGATAACTCAGACATGATCAATCAATCCACGATAAAAGCGACGGAATTTCAGCACAATCGTTGTCACGGGGAATGTTTTTCATGACAGTGTGTGTGTGTGTGTGTGTGTGTCTCATCTACAAAAAAATGAATCAATAAATCAAACTCATAAAACATTTGAAATTACAAACGTTACATTTTACCCATTAATAATTCTGACATTAATTGTTGGTGAGTGGCAGCTTTATTTATTGTTCAGCTCCACATGACGGCAGACGGTTAGACAAATGGCACCACAGTGTGTGATTGAGAACACTTTAATGATGTTTGGATATACTTGTAAATGCCGACAAAGTTTCAAACAAAGTAATTTGCACTGGCAGTGGTTCAGTTAACTCCTTCAGTGTATTATTTAGTTATTTATTGGCAATGTCTGCTGTCAGCTGGAGCCCAGAGAGAGTCCCATCATCAGACATTAGTAGAACCAATGTTTGACTTCTTCCAAAACACCTGGATTTGAATGTATCAACAATCATTGTATTCTTTTCTGTTTATTCAGAAAAGGTGCTTTTAATGTGATTTTTCATCATGCAGACCAAACAGAGAACCTTGAGTGAATCAATTTGCCAGCAGCTGTCTGAAACTAATTAGAAAGAGAACAGCAGCGACGCATGAAGGACATTTGGAAACGAACAAACTGGAGAGGATGAAATGTCTATGCTTAAAAAATGAAGATGCAGAACTACACCGTGTTTTTTGTTCATTTCTCATGTATCTTAATGTTTTAATAATAGTAATTTGAACAGGAAACAGGAAACAGTCACAACAGAGTTTGACCACCACTCCTCCCACCCCTTCTCAGATCGCTCAGTGTCGACATCAAAAGGTTGGAACAATCGTTGATTGGTTCCAGTTGTTGGTGTTGTTGTTTGTTTGTTTGTTTTCCTGTTCATTGTTTAGTGTGTTGCTGTATATCTGTATGTATGGTGTTCTCCCTTTTCTGTTCCACATCTCCATGGTGAGATGAGGTGTTGTGGCTCAGGTCCTGTCTGTCTGGCAGCACCTTGGTACTTCACGTATGATCCTTCGTGAATACCTTCAGTCATTTGTTATTTGTCATCATATTTTCCACTTTTAATTTTTCTTTTAAATTGCGATTTTGTCAGTTTACATTTTTTATATCTGCTATATCTCCTTATTTAATTTGTATTTGTATTTTGGAGCAAACTTAAAATCTAGTCTTAGAGACAAACATAAAATAAAATAACATAAAAATAATACTTTACTTCACTCACAATCTCAGATTGTACATTTGATCACTTTTATATATGAAACCATTTTTGAACGAACTGACCGCAGTTTCTTGAATAACTGACAACTTCCTGCTATTAGGTGAACACTTCAGAAATCACCTACATCTCTGTGAAGTTCCGCAGAGGCCTGACAATGAGCAGCTGATTTGAATCAGGTGCGCAGGAGCAGGGTGACCTCTAAAACCTGCAGGATATGTGGTCCTCGAGGCTCCTCACTCCAGAGGAAGATTATGGAAAAGCCGTTCATCAAACAGGGCACACTGTAGAAAAGGACCACGTCTGTTCACCGTTGTACACGTTGTGGATGCATTTAAAACGAGGCAACCAGATGTGGTTTATCAACAGAAATGTGCAATAACAAGGACTTACAAAGAGCTAATTGGATTAAACCTCTTAAATCTCTATGCTCCGTCACCTCAGAATGTGTCCATGATTCCTAAAATACAATTAACAGGAATGTTCTAGAAAACACTTGTGTTTGTTTTCATTAAAAAAAAAAAAAAGTTGTTCAGCTGCACATATTCATGCTAATGTGACCACTGAGCTGATAATGGAAGTGCACATCCTACCATACTGCCTTAATTTATTCAGTTGGATCTCTTCAATTTATTTGTAATTTTGCATTGTTTTCCCATCCGTGTGATTTAATTAGTTGTGGGAGAACAGACCTGGAATAATGGCTGTGTTGGGGGAGCAGTTGCACAAGATGTAATTAAACTAGTAAATTTGCATTCAATTTTATAATCCTCTGGTGTTTTTCTACCAAATTCAACTTTAAATCACATTGATATACTTTGTTTTGATTGTCGGTGTTGTTAAGTGCTGCAGCTATGTTCAAATCAGAAACGTTGTACATGGTAAATGTACAAGTGTAGGATCAATACATAATCATCAGAATTAACCAAAAGAGCTGATGAAGACTAATATCTGTACAGCACTGAGCCAGATTACAATTACAAGAACTAATGATGAATTGTGCAGACAGAAACGTGTTCAATGAAATGTTTGTTTCTACTCCCGACATTTGTCGGGGTAGTTATGTGTGAGACGGTGTGAAGGACCCACAGCCGCAGACAGATCAGCCTTTTGTAAATCCAGACAGTGCCTCACTGATTGGACATCCACTGAGCTGCAGTGCGTGTGTGTGTGTGTGTGTGTGTGTGTGTGTGTGTTGAGGGTGGGGT
>CAAKHB010007064.1:22116-81529 GCA_901007665.1 Aeoliscus strigatus
GGGGCCCCCCCCCCCCCCCCCCACCACCTCTGCAGAAACAGCCGGAGGAAGCAAACACGTCGGATTAATAACTCTCTCTATGTGCAGTTAAAAACTGCTGGACAGGGCCACTGTCAGTCAACAGCGGCTGTGTTGGGCGTGCTGCCCACCTAATTGGCCTGCTGAGCGTTGGGCAGCGTGCCCACCGGCTGCAGACGTGCAGCAGACTCTCTCAGGCTGTCAGACTTTTATCTTGGAGGTGCACCATGCTGGGCCTGCCAGTGAAGACACCAGTCGTCAAATCCAGTCTTAACACGCTCTCACACATCTTGAGCTGGGACAAAACCTTAGGACCACAAGAGCTCCAAGTGATGGATACACACCTCGGGCTCATGCTCCATCTTCGTGAAGAACAAAATAAATGTATTACAAAACACACTGCGCTATGAAACAAAACAACTGCGTGAACTAACTATTGTTACCTTCTGTTGCTATAAAACGTCACACTTAACTCCTGTTTGAAGCATCACTTCCACTTCAGAGTGATGGAGAGAAGACAAACTGAAAGTAGATGGATGATGATTATTCAGGCTTCTTCTTCTTCTCTGTCTCTTGTCTCCATTGATCCCGTCCCATCAGAGCGGCTATAAATATTAATACGAGGCCTTTGTTTTAACAACCTGTGTGAAGATCACAGCAAAGAACAATAGAAGTATCTGGACTTTTTTTTCTTCTTTTTTTTCCCAGTCAGACAGGCAACCTGCAGGGTCCTTGGGGGAGGGGAGCCTGGAGGGAAGCCCAGCTTCAGCCCAGCGCCTCGGGCTCAGCGCATGCAAGTCAAGGACAGCTCAAGGGCATCAGCTGATGTGGGAGTCTGCTCCAAATTAGCCTTTCACATGCTGTTATGTGACGGATCCATCACAGACAAAGTACTTTATGGAAGAAAACAAACAATTGTCTCATAATTCAATGTCATAATATGAACTGAAATTTAGATATTTGTTGTTGTTGTTGTTGTTGTTGTTTTTCAATGCCAAGGGAGATTGCAGTTTTTGTCTTCAGTTGTTAAATTATGATCAGCGTGGAAACTTAAACCATGCAGAAAAACACAGAAGCAAGTAGAGAAAGTAAAAATAAAACAGTTCATCATTGAAATATATAATTATATAATAATAATAATATATATCATATAACATAATAATAATATTTTTATATGTATACATATATATATAATATAATATATATATATTATATATACACATATATACACACACATATACACACACACATATATATATATATATATATATATGCATACATATATACATACATATACATATATACATATACATGTATGTATATGGAGGTAGTTGGAGTCAGAGTAGAGGATACAGAGAACAGGGAAAGATGGAAATTGATGATTCGCTGTGGTAACCCCTGAAGAGGGACAAGCCGAAAGGAGAAGAAGATGGAAAGGCCCTTACAAAACAAGTATGTGACATTGATTCACATATGTAAATGTTGTCAAAATTCTAATTTATACCTAAACACACATGTCTGAACACCTCAGTATACAAACCTGTCTCTGCATGTATTTGCTGACCTTTTTACTCAATTCAAGAGAATACATAAAGCGATGAAACAGGTCAAATGAGCCCATGAGTGGATCCGACCTTCCCGCTGTTATTTAGCGTCTTAGAATAATATGTGTTTCTGTGTTATGTGACCTCCATTTTCTCATCATGACCCAACTGATGCTGCGAGCTTGTGGGGTCAGGTTGACCCCTCCACACGGTTAAACGTTTTAATGGTGTATCTGACACATCATTGTGTGCTCGGACGAGTGTCCTTTCACTGATGTTAGAGATAGTGATGGAGGGTCTGGTCAGCAAAGGCTATAAGAGAGGATTAAAAAAAGGGGAGGGAGGAGAAGGAGAGCTGGCAGATCCCACTGACGAACGGGAGTTGATGATTTACAGCGAACGTGGACCGACTCCTTTTCAATCTAGAAAGAAAACCTGTGACACGGGGCCCGTTTCCAGACGGGTATGAATGGATGACACAGAACGGTGAGCATTTTATGAGAAGGTGACTTGGCTGTGGGGGTGTGACTGATGCAAACCATCCAAGTTGATCCACAGAGCACAGCAGCTGTCAAGTGATGTCTAGAAGCACAGCGAGGCTGAAGGCTGGGTTGGATGTTGCCCTTAGAAATATCAGTCTGGTAAAAGATGGATTCATTTTTCAATCACATGGCCGTACCACTTTTCATCGTGTGTCTTTAAACTGGAGATTGCAGCCAATTAACTGTCGTGTTACCACCCTCTGGTGATCTTCCCTGAATTATTCACAAGCCTTTGAAAGCGACACACAATGAAGAGAAATCAGGGTTCTCCAGTAAAGTGCAGGGACTAACGGCCTCTTGACAGTGCAAATCATAGTCATCACCACCACTCATGTAAATGTGCAATCAGGAGGTGTGTCGACGAGTGCATGCAAAGAGTCATTCACCTGATGAACGGTACATTCAGGGGGGAAAGTTTGTTTTTCATGTTATAAATCACCGGCAAGAAGAGTTGGGATGGAACAGAGGAACAGCAGTGAAATGAAGAGCACTGGCAGCGAGAAGGAAAACTAAGATGTGAGTGGAACTAAAGGCCCACTCGTTGTACAAGGATAAAACTTCCTTTTACATGTTCAGAAACATCAAGTAGATCCAAGGCTACATTGTGGAAGGCCTTCTGCCTCGAGCAGTTGTGGTAAAACAAAGAGAGCAACAGGGAGAGAGACGAGTAGAAAGACGTGTGCTGTCATCCTTATCATATAGAATACAGCTTATAAAAGCTTCTAAAATTCCAACGTGTTTGTCCATGTAAGTGCGCTGGTCAGTGTCAGTAGGCGGAATCTGGATGAGGAAGAACATCCACCGTCAGGCCGTGGCAGCAGGAGAAGAGTAACAAAGATGCAACAACATGAATCGATGTTTGTCTTTTTAAAGTAAAGAATAATGAGGCATATTCTGCACTACCCATGACAGAGTGTTGGGAAAGTTTCTTTAGAAATGCATTTGTCATGACAAGTTTAAAATGTAATAGTAGTTCAACAAAGTAATGTAACTAATTATATTTGATTATAATAATAGAATGAATTTTTCATGATTTTTCCACGTCAGTTTCACCTTGACACTGACTTCTGTCAAACTAATATTAAAACTTTTCAACACATCATTAACAGCCATCCACACACTAAATCAGTACATAAAGTGATATTATTATTTTTCTATTTTATTTCTTTTTATTTTACACTTTGAGGCAGCTCCATATATGGTATATTGACATATACATTCTAACACATTCTAACAAACTACCTAACGCCAGTGCATGTAACTAGTTATTGTGTTATACTGTTGACAGTATTATTAAGTATCACTGGCAAAATCGTTCCATTTGAAACCCGATCAAGAAACCCTGAGCGAGCTGTGTGCATGTGATTCACTAACCACGAACCACTTGAGAGTCCCCGGTTTGACCCCTAAAAAGGTTTCTCTGCGTCCCAGCTAGCTGGAGTTGCCTGGCTGCTACAATGCCGAGCCAAGCGTTACCCATGTCACGCTCCGGTAGCTTGATTTAAATGGAAATTGGATGAACTGCTTGGAAGTGATCCAGCCATCCAGAACAATTAACCCATATTACTATCAGGCCTTGAAGGAAGAACTTGACTGTGAATGAGAACGGGGAGAGAAATCTGCAAGATTTAATACTCAAAATACCCCGAAGGGCTGAAAAGATTCTGTTTGCTTTAAACCTTTTTTTGCACGATAAATGCTGAGGGAACCTACAACAAACTTTTTTTAAGTTCAGACATTTTAAACAAATATTGCACATACAACACACGCAAAAACAATTCTGAAACTTTTGTCAAAAAATGACAGCTTTGGTTTGGTTTTGTTTTAAGAGGCATATTCACCATATCAAGTTTTACTTTGTAGGATATTGTCCCATTCCTCCACCAGAGCTGTGCAGAGTTAATGGTAATAGTTAAAAGTCTGATTTTCACTAAGCCTGCTGCAACAGGCACCACGGTCTTCCCTGAAACCCCCGGTATCGGGGGCTGACAGGCAAACTGAAACATTTCCAACATTAACGGTGCATGAACAAATGCGGCTAAACGTCCCAAAGCTCAAAAACGCAGCTAAAACCATTCTTAAGTCCATCAAACTCAGTTAAAACACCTAACAGTCACAGCAAAGCCTGGAAACACACAAACAACATATTGACATGGCAGCAGGCTGACCGATTCCAACAGTTTATTCCAAGATTCACCAATCCGAGAGCCAAATATGTAAGTCTAAAAACACTCGCCTTTAAAAAACACTATCAGAAGTTTTGTCTTACCTTTGCTGTTTGTGAGTAGAAATTTCAATCCACTGCGATAAACTACAATATGGATAACTAAGCTAACCTAACATGCGACAGCAGCCATTGCTGGCCACGAGCCCTGTTGGGGACGTTTGTATGACATGTCAGATGACCAATTGCTATTGGTCTAAAGCCATGATATCAGCTAATTTCATTGGCTCTGACCTTTCTACGACAGTGTCAATCATCAAAACTGACCAATAGAAGCGGAGATGTATTCAGCAGCCTGCAGTGGTTGTCATGGAGACGTCTGTGTGATTTTGTTTGAGTTATTCTAGATCCCATGATGATATCTAAATGAGACAAAATGAAATGTACACGTTTATAATGAAGAATACTGTGCGTAAATTTTATTTAGTCTGATTTGTATGAAAACATTTCCACCAGTGGTGAAACAGCTAGCTTAACAATCAACGGTTTGCGTGTTATTTCTTACATTGGTTACTGTACAAATTGTTAAATGTATGGAGATGGATTATGAATGTGCACGTTATTGCCATAGTAGTGCATTGCTCTGTTTATGAAATCAAGAAGAAGAAATAATTTCTCCGAGGTTTTGACAGTGATCAAGAGACATATTCTCTAACACTGAACATGTTCTGTCAACTCATCACGGGAGATGTTCAGATGTTCTTCTGTAGGTTTCTGGAATCAAAAGGCTGCATCTTTTCAAAAGGAATATTGACTATAAAATGAATTTTCCTTTTCGGCGAGGAGAGACCCCTTCATTTCTTCTGCATTTACTCTGACACAGCTGCATCTATTGTGTGATCCAGACACCTGATACATCTGATTGTGAACTTTTATTTTGAGACCAACAAAATGCGCATAGAGCCTGTAATCGCAGAAATATACGTTTATTGTGAGCAGGAGGCTTGAAGAAAGGGGCTCAGGGAAGAACTGGTTATAAATGTGTGTCTGATCTGTGCAAGTGGATTTGTTAATTGAGATTTGCTCCGTTTTATTTGTCCCATAACACAAGGAGACTTCATTCCATTGGAACCTGCTCTCTGATGCTACACCTCAGAGCGGAGAACCGATGTTTAGCAGGACGATCACATACAAAAACATTGGTGTCTTATGTCTTTCAACTCCTGTGAGGTCGGGTCTCACTCGGCCGCATTCTGAATGAGACTATCCATGTCTGGGGGGGTCGGCTGCCTTCTGACCAGCCATGTTCCTCCAGGCATCCACCACTATCCTGTCAACTGCAGCATTCGGGTGATGACATGTACAGTGGAGGTTCTGCCATGTTGATCGGAACTACAGCCTGACGCTGTCGGAGGAACATAAAGCAGCAAACAATGTCAAACCACAAGAGCTTCACTGACCTTCCTGGCTCTCTCGTGCCCTGGTGGATTTTTATGCTGAAGGACGGCTGCTGACCAAAAGAGGAGGACAAGGTTTTTAAGGAACCAATGAAATGGTAGCTGGTTCTTGACACGGATCAGAGAGTATGTCTCTGTCAATCTCTGCTGCATCATTTCATCACTACGCCCACCTAAAAGAACCTTACAGCAGTGACCATCTCACCACTTGTTCAACAGAAGACTCCGTTTCAAGCCCCAGGCTCAAATGGACTTGGAGGAACCTCCCCCAGCACACAACCCAGGGCCACAGCAAAAACCCAAAGCCTCCGCATCCGGCCCTGGCCCTCCACCACAGCATAGACTCATTGTTTGAGGTCACACTTCATTTTATATATTTTATAGTTCTATTTAATGATTTTCTTTGAATACTTACAAAAAAACACCAGCAAACAAAATCAGTCAGAGCTCTTGGCCACTGCGCAGGGTCATCAGCTGTTATCACGGTGCCGGTGGTATCTTGTGCTGTGGCAGTAACATCAGTGCTGAGATGTGTCCATTTTGAGGCCGAAGTACCAGATGTATTCTCTCCCTACGTACGTCGTCGTCTTCCTCATGAACTGAAGATGATGTTGATGGTACAGGTGGTTAGTTACATAACACACTGTTCATGTACAGGCACAATATGAAGTTATATCAGATCAAATGAAATGTAACTGGTATTTTCAAAGTTGTTGAGGAATTCAAGAGCTGAGATTTGAGACTGGTCTTTGTCTCTCAGACTCTGGGCAAAGCTGGTGGTACCTTGTGCTGTAGAGGTGCTGAGAGTTGAGGTGACCGCTGGATACTACCGCTGGCGCTAACTGGAACTAGACAAGGTCGTTATTAGCATCTTAGCAGGCAGGTCGCTAACTTAAACACCACCCGTATGTTTAGTTCGTATTTGTACAAGACATGAGTGACCAATTCATCAAATGTAAATGATCCCTTGCCGCTATCTTGTTGTTGTTTCTTTCCTTCTTCTTCCTTTCTCTTTCTTCGCGTCCTTTTCACGCTGAATTTAGCGGCTCCAAAATGACGGACATTGCTAGCTAGCAGGAACAGGTGGGGGAGGGGCCCCCATGAGGGGGATTCCGATGCAACTGTCGTTGTACTTTGAGTTCACAACTGATACAGAGTCGGGGCGCTCAGACACTTTGTCGTTTCATTTAATTCCTAACAGGTTGTAGTCTGGGGGCCCCCCGGCCAGCTCGGGACCCCAAGCAGTTCCTTGGTTTGCGTGTCTTTTGCGACGGGGATGATGTCGGAGTTTGACGTCGTTTGATTGGTGGTTTACTGGTCACAGACTACAAATGACTGGATCTCATTGTCCATTACGTGTTTCCACAGCAAAAACTACTGAAACCACTGATGAACAACCAAGCAACATGAACAGTCAAGTTGAAAAGGGGAGTGGGAAGTGAATGAATGAATGAATGAACGAATGAATGCAGTTGATGTGTGAATTACACATCCACATCGATTTGAATAATGTGTGATCTACAGTATCTATTGATCTGTTCATCCATTCATCAAGTCATCCCCAGGGGTCATTTATTAAATGGGGTGCACTCTAGTGGTCATGTAAGTAACAACAGTCTGCTGTACTGGGGGGGGGGGGTCATTAAACAACATCAAATACTATTGGTTAGGTTTTATTTCCACCAAGCAGAGAACCCAGCATGCATTGAGATGAAAAATAGGTGTCGTTTAACGAAGCAGACCTCGCCAAATTCTTTTTAAATGTTTTATTTGAATCAAAAGGTCAGCAGGGAAGGGGCCGAAACAAAAGGGATGAGAGCGGGGGCTCGAAATGCAGGGATGAGAAAGAAAGGGGATGGAAATGGAGAGATGGAAGATGCAGTGCTACATTAGTACTAGTAGTCATCATGATTGAGATAATGAAATCAAGTGAGGACGAGTGCACATTGGGTCGACATGTTTCTGGACACCAATGAGCTGTATGGAGTCATCAATCAATCTGCAGTTCTCAGGATTGCTTGAAAACAAGAAACAAATCCTTCTGAGCAGTTGTTATGAGGTCGTGCCAGCGTTGCTCAAGGGCAAACTACCTCCCTCCTGATTTGAGCAACAGACAAACAAGCAAACACACTTGCAGAATCGACCGTGACACAGCCATCGATCACCATCACTAAACACTGACGTCTCCCCCCGCAGTGACAAACTGTGTTTCCTTCCAGGAAGTCTGCTGTGCACACACACAGGGAGGGAAGCAGGAGACGGTCCACCTCAAGAGAAAGGAGGAGGAGGCAATTCAAGGATTTAAATGTGGCCCCCATATTTTGTTCAACACACATTACCGTTTTGTGCAAGACACTTTCTTTGGGCAGTGTCAGCCATAACATCAGAGGTAGAATGATATGAGACAGAGAGCCAGTACGGTGAAGACCCTGAGTTTGTTCTTTTAAGTTTCAATTCTGTATTATTATTAGTAGTATTAGTATTAGTATTAGTATTAGTATTAGTATTAGTATTAGTATTATTGTGCCATTTTCTTTACATTTAAGTAATAAATATCATCTTTAAGCTGCGTGACCTTTTTTTCCTATCTAGATTACATGAATAAGGAAATGTCAGGAACGCAACCCATGAAACGAAAATATAAAATATCTTCTCCAGAATAACGACGTGAGGAGGTGCAGGTGATTCTCCTCCAGCAGTGTCAGATAGATGGAGCTTGAGGAGAGGAAGAGAGAAGAATGGCAAACGCATGTGAAGTCTTGTCACTCTGTATGCAGGCGACCGGAGCACATTGGACTATTGAGTCAGTCAGGTAATAGGTGAAACTGTGTCTGCAGCATAGCTTATAAATCACACCGCTGGCAGTATTTATCTACGTCTCACACAATCCTGCTGGGAGATGGGAGCGGTGAAATGAGAATCAACAGCCTGCCTCTCCTACCCTCAGCTCCCGTCAGGTCATTTCAGCCGCCCCTAAACACACACACTCACACACACACACTCCTTGCCTCTCCATGGGAACATGTGTGGAGAAACTGATGAATATAAAGCAACTTGAGCATCTCTGCCCTCTGCATCTCACCTCCCATCCTCCTTTAATGTGATTGTATTTGGCCCAAAACCTTTGGGGCATTTGGCTAAGCTGCTTTTTTATTTCATCCTGAAATTCCATGCAAACGTGATGAAAGATTTGTTATCCAAGTACTACTTCCCTGCCACAACTACAACTCCTGTCGCTCAGGAGGAGGAGGTCGCCCAGAAACCAGAAAGGTTGTACCTCGTATCCCAGCTCCTCCAGAGTCCATGTCAAAGTGTCTGTGAGCAAGATACTGAACCCCAAATTCCTTAGTGTGTGTGTGTGTGTGAATGGGTGAACAGGCGACATATACGGGGGCTGTGACCGATGACAGGCTGGACTGGAGGAACCACACTGATGCCGTCTGCAAGAAGGGGATGAGCAGACTCTGGCTCAGATCCGTCAACGTTTGCAGCAGAATGTGGCGTCGAGTCGTCTGTCGTCTGCTGGGGGAGCAGCATCACTATCAGGGACTCCAACGGGATGAACGGACTTGATACCGCACAGCTGGCAGACGTTTGAGCCAGTGAGGGACAAAAGATCCCTGACCAACCCGGTGTCCATCATGGACAACCCCTCCCACCCCCTTCATGACCCTCAGAGACAAACTCCTTCATCCTCCTGTGACAGCAACACTTTCTGTACATAGTCTGTATCTATTCATCATTCTTCAATGGTAAATACTCGATATTCAAGTCTTCTCTCTTGTAACGTGTACTTCCCTCCCAGGGTCAAGAAAGTACTTCTTCATTCTATCCTCTATCGAAAAGGACTTTCAGTGCAGTTAAGGTACAAACGTGCAGCCATTTTCCATTTTAAAGGCTCTTACCTGTAACTCTCCACGCAAACATGACATATTTCACCTCCAAGATCAGGATTATTTATTCATCGGTGAACTCCGGCCTGCTCTGTAATAGACGACAGGATAGGAGCTCTGGATCCTTCCTGGATTTTTCTCTTATCTCTCAAACTGAGCAATTACCCGTTGGCTTTGTCTCCAACCATCACATCTCGTTACACACCTCCTGAGGGCAGAATCCAGGGGACAGTCATGCATGTGAGGAGCGGGTGGACGGAGAAAGCAGGGCAGGACCACAGAGAGGTAACGGTAACACACAGTTTCAGGGCTCATTGTAATTCAGCTCTCATCGGCCGTCTCAAGTGACGAGCTGGAGCCATCCAGGATTCTAATCATTTCTGTTGTCAGATTGCCACCCCGAGTGAGATGGAGTTGATTGCTTGAACAAATTTGGAAAGTAACGACGCAATTTGCCTCAGTGTGCCTGGGGTGGAACCGGGGATATCGGATTCACAGGAGACCTGGCACTTGTTGGTTTCGTCCGCAAGTGAATTAATCTCACTGTTAGTACACCTGTACGACAGTTGACTGCCATGTATGCGGAATAACCGCTTACAAACACAGGTTTGTTTTTTGTCTTCTTGATGAGATTTAAATGAGTTTCACCAGTGGACGTGGATTTAAACTGTATTAATGGAATATAAACTGTAAATTAATGAAATTTGTCACACACACACATATATATATATATATATATATATATATACACAGTATTAGCAGAACAACAAATTCATAGTGAAATAAAACAGTAGTGAGAAAATGCTTTTCCTTCTTTAACATGGAAGCAAAGTGTCAACAATAGTGCAAATAAAGTTACAATATGCCGACTATATGAAGTATGAAAAATGTACTAATACTATGTAAGATAAGAAAATGTAAATTACAAAAAACCTTGCTTACGGAGAACAAAAAGAAATACAAAAACACAAATATACAAAAACATACTGTACAAATTATACACAGTAGGAGTACACGGTGCATGAACCAATACTGATAACAGTGACTCGTGATGGTTCATATAATTGTTGTCTTAAATTATATCAGCAGTATCACACATGATGCAAAACAGTACTAGTTTGCAGTCCAGAAAAACTACTACTATGGTCATAGCAGGGAGGTGGCACAGTCCAGTTTGCCACGTTCATGGATGATCATCGATCCGTTCGTTACTTGTATCCATGGGCATAGATCATAAAATATATGTTGTTGAATGATTTATGAGATGTTGTATTTTTAGTCTTAATGAAGATCAAGCCTTGGCCTGAAAAAAAACCTCAGTGACACTTGGGAAACGTTTCATCCGTGCAGATGATGAGAACTGTCATTCCCCACCAACCCCCAGTCATGAAATCCAAACCCTCACACGGGGGGAAGAAGAGCTGGCCTCCGTCCGCCATCTCAAATCTAATGACTTCAGACGTCTGAGCACCCAACACGTGACAGTTGTTGTTCTTCATACAAATAACGCCATTATGAAAGTTGAATTTGAATATGAATGAGGGGCCGACTGAGTGAAGGTGGGAAGGAGCAGAGAGGTGCAGCAGATACGTCCGTTTGTCCAGGAGCAGAGGACCTGTCGCTGATTTCATTCATGTGTTCTTTGCAGGCTGCAGCCTGTCAAACACTGGACATCAGCTTATGGGTGAAAAGGGTGGCATTTATTATTACACTCATCCCTTTTTGACTATGTGCAGAGGATATAAATAAGTAGCACATCACAAATTTATTTGTGGATGAGGGAAAACAAATGACATTTGTTCTGTGGATAAGGCTCATGTGTTTTGGCAAATCACTGATTACTAGTTTTTGTTTGTTTCTCTGGTATATATCATTTATACACGATACATGTAAGTATGTGAGATTACAGCCAAGTGGCTAATTTCCATCTCTAGTCCCAGCGGCAGGCTGGTATTGATAACATCGATAGGGAACAGTAAGAATAACAAGAAGAATTACAAATCATGCGTATTATACACGTTTTTCAAAAAGCAGAAAAAAAACTGAACCAAATGAAGAGCTAAGGCAAAAAAAAATTCTGTAAGAAAAAAGTGCTTAGGCCATTCTTTTAATGACCTAAGCACTTTTTTTGTCCATATCCTCCAATGGAAAGCTGCAAATATGCAGGAAAGTGGAACTGAAATGTCCAAGTTTTGAGAATCTAAACAATGAAGGCAGGAACACGAAGTATTTGTCTGTTCACACTGAACTTCAAGAACAGAGTAAATATTACATCGGTGCTCACGCTAACGCTTCCTGTTCCCGAGTGTTCCCAGGTTATTCATCATCCCATGTTACCACAGAAGAGATTTGGGGCAGAGCTTCCTGTTGGATTGGCTGTGTACTGAACTGTTACTGAACCACCGCTGAGCTGCTGAAATTCGCTGGAAGACCACTGCACAAACCATTATCCAGACACCGGTGGGCTGCCGGCTGCTCCCACTGGCAAAGCAATCACTGTGTTATTTGAGACAGAATGAATTACTGAACATTTCCAGATTAGGCAGCTTAATCCCCAAATGAACGGCTCAGCGTGTGAATGGAGACTGTGCAGACATGTCATTACTCTCTATCAGCTGTTTCACGGTGTCTTCTGCTATTATGGATTTATAGCACCTAGTGAACATCAGCTGCTTTTCTACGGAGGCAAAGGTAAAGAGGAAATGATGTCCTCCTTTGGTTTCGCTTTGTAGTGACTTCTGGGTCTTTACACTTTTCATGATGGGATCAGAGAGCAGCTGCAGCTGTAAGTGATGGGCCAAGCACCCAAAGGAAATGAGAATCTATGAGCAAAGGGATGTATTCTTGCAACGTGCTGCGAGATTTCCATCATCCTCAGACCTTGATACCTGGTGGAGCACGGCTCTTTTATCTCGACTGTGATTGGTGATTAGATTGAAGGGGGCTCTCCTCCACCGAGAGGAAAAGCAATGTTCCACAAGACTACACATTCATTACTCAAAATAAATTCCCATTAAACAAATGCCACATGCATAATTAGGCTATAGGAACGATTACAATTATGATGAGTTTCTCCACGGGCCGTCCTGGATAAATTGTGATTGACATTCAGCAAACGCTGAGGGCGTAAAACGTAAAACTTCAGAGATACACGCTGCAGCACAATGTCAGAATAGACAAGAGCCCGGGGAGGTGTGGGACAGATGGGTGACAAAGCTCCGCTAAGATCTCTGCGGGTCCAGAAACATCCTTCACAGAAAGAATATACACTCTCATGAATGAAACAAGTTTGTATTAAATGCAAGACATTATCTTGCCAATGACAGAACACCCTTGCAGTGTTCACGCCTGATGTAATTTTTCTTTTCATCTCAGGACGCATCAGTCACAAGGTTTCAACCATGATGACACTCTTGATTTGGTGAATCTAAACAGAGGTTAGACCGCCACCATGCACGGGGAGTCTCTCTTCAAACGGACACAATTATAGCCTTCATCTGTGTGTCTGTCTGCTCTGCTCCGGCATCCTGCTGGCAGGGCCGAGCTGATATTCATGTGGAGCCCATTATCAGTCTGCGGCTGCTGTGGATTCCACTTGATGTGCACCTTTCATCTCCAAACCCATCTCTTACAGAAACAATAACCAGCCCTCGCCATCCCTTTGAACTCAACATGTGAAGGCAGAAGTGCTGATATCAACTGAGGTGTGTGTGTGTGTGTGTGTGTGTGTGTGTGGCTGCTATGTCAACCTATAATAATAAAACCAGCGGCCACAGGTTTATGCAAAAGGACAGTTGATGTGGCCTCTTGTCCATTTTAATAAAGTGGTTGGGAAAGGTAGACAACGGAACATGTGTGATTCCACAATCCAATCACAACTCATCTTCCAGACCAAAGAGACCAAACCACACCAGAGATTCCAATGATTAACGTTTAAAAAAAAACAACATGTCAACATCTGGGATATGTTCACATTTATTGTGCGGTGACTTTTATATACATACATTTTATACACCTAATTTACATCAACAGAAATAAATTAATCTGCTAGAGATTTTTAAACTCATCTGGCTTTAGTTCTGCCACCGACAGGACAGAGCGAATTTTGGGAGGATAAGCACAACAATCCCGAGGCGACACAAGTGACGAGGCAGAATTTTGAGAAGTCAAATGTTCATTAGTGTTAATATCGGACATGTAAAGAAGCAGCTGGTAGGAGATTTAGAGATTTCCTGCTCTGTTCTCAGTCCAAATATAACAGATTTCAATGGTGACACACACTTTCTGTATCGTAGAACCAGTTAAAGGATTAGTGTGGAGGGCTACGTTTAGAGGATCAGATCAACGATACTACGACACAGGAGCTTGATTTTGATAATGGTTATAACAGGTTCAAAATGTCAGTCTCACCATTAAGACAGAGCACCGTTTCAAATGCAAACATGTACTTGCCCTTTTCTTTTTAGATGTAATTTGTGAATGTTAAACTCAATCTAAAATCATTTTCCATTCTTAAAAAGACAGAGCTTTTCTTTGCACCAGACTTTAATCAATCCAGTAGTTAAATGGTCTCCAGAGTCTATTTTCCCAAACATCTTACAAACTGCCTCTTTGTCACAAATGACTAGTTCTATTGTGCTACATACAGTCTCGATTACTGACATACACACAAAGATAAACTATAGCTTGGATATTAGTGTGTTCTTTATATAAAAAAGTGAAGCTAGTGTTTACGTCGACATAGTTCCATGAGTACACAGGGCTGCAGCCGTCCAAACGTGTCAAAGAAAAAAAGTCAGGTTTCCCATATACACAGTGTTTAACACAAATGTGAACCTCCAGTCTACACATACTACTTCTAGGTTAGGATAAACACTGAGGCTAACTGGAGTGACATGCCTAAGAAACACAAGTACGCCACACAAACTCCAGCCTCCTCTTCACACACACAAACACCGTCAGAATTTACAAGAGTTACATTGATGGGCCTTGAGCATTAAACTGCTGCGAGCAGCAAGAGCTAAGCTATCAGAACATGCAGCTTGTGGTACAGTACTGATCAGTAGGTGATGGTGGTAAACGTCAGAGTTTGTGGTTCCGTCCCAAGACGATGGTGGAGTCAGACTCTCATGGACATGTGACACGGCAGCCATCGCATCCCCACATCACACAGGAAATGTGATTATTGCACACAAGCACTGAACTTGCAAACGTTCATGCAGAATGTAGGAGACACGCTCTGCGACGACGCTATGTGACAGATGGCCGTACGGCTCTTTGGAAGACTAAAATACATTGTTTGTGACGTCGAGGACATCTAAGTACGTGGCACGCTAATGATGCGCCTACAACGCTTCTATTACAATCTAAGGTGGTGCCGAGGTGCGACGACGTGTAAGAAAAAGACAGGAGGATTACTTCACACCATGTGACAATCACTGAATGATGGGGCACTCTCTAGATGGTGGGAGGAGGAGGAGGGGAGGAGGAGATGATTGCACGGAGAAGGAAAAGACTTCAGGACAATTTCTGTGTTCTCTTTTTCACGCTAGTATCTTTTAGCATGTGAAATATATTACATCCATATCCAACATTCATAGCATTGTTTTCTGTTAAAACACAAAAAATAGTTAAGAAACACAGAAAGAATCCCAGGAAAGAATTAAAACTAAAAATCTAGGGGATTATCTGTTAAGGGGTGGCAGTAAAAAAAAAGCTCTTGTAGAAAGTAAAAGATAAAAAAGGACGCAAATGATCATTTGGGTTCAATGTTTCCCCCACAAACCAGTGAATCAGCTGTAAGGCGTTAACAGAGTGAGTGACAGGAGTGTCGTGGTGGACTTTGTGTTTCATGACCGGCTCAAGGGGACTGAGAGCCTGACCTGTAGCTCTTAAAGCTGCCCAGCAGACTCTGGACCCCCTTTTTGACCCGTCGAGCCACCGAGTCAGCAGGAGGGGTGGGCAGACAGGAGGCCAGGCTGGGGGGACGTGCATCCAAACATTTCTGGTAGCGGAGCTAAGAAAGAGGGAGCAGGTCGTATTGATGGGCAGTAAACTAGAGGTGAAAGCTGTGGTCATGTCATGCAGATGTTGAGGACTCACCATACACGCCGCCTGGACAGCCTCGCTCAGACTGGCAGCATTGGGTTCGCACCAAAACTTGTGACAGGTGAAATCTCGGGGACCCTCGGCCATGATGAAAGCGAAGGTGTGAACATCCTTTCCGACACCCATGAAGGAAAGGAATCGCACTCTGCACTCTGACAACACCTCCTCGGTCTGGAGTGGAAAAAATAAAAAACAAAAAAGATTTGCATTGTTTTTATTGCATCATTAGGGCCAGAGCTCGAACGTGTGACCATTTGGGGCACCTTAAATTTTTAAAAGTGAGACTAACGTTTTTTTTTCTAGGTGGCACCTTGCACTGCCAGGGTGAAAAAAGTAAATTTCTCTCTTCATCATCTGTCTTGTGTTCTCCTGTGACTGAACTCACACTACTGGATCATACTGTGGTCTAAACCAATAAGAGGAAACCAAACTCAGCAAAAAGAGGGAAAATGAATAGAGGTGACGACATTGGCATTTTATTTCATTAAGAAAAGTAAGCCGACGGTTACAACACGACACAGAGCCCTCTGTCCCTCAACAGCAGACAAGAGCAGACCCAGAACCAGAGGAGATAACCGAGTCTGAGACAGAGCCCGGCCCTGACTCTAACAGGAACAAGTCTGTATTTGTTCAGACAGGACTGGATGAAACTATTCCCCAATGCACTGTGTTTACTGTCCCGAGTGTGGTCAGAGCGTGGATGGTCACAGTGGATCCGAGAGCGGCACAACAACATTTCGCACTGAAACTAAAAAAACACGACACGTGTGTAGAAAAAGTGTCCCCTCTCCCAGCTGCATTTCAGTTAAGTCTGTAATGATTAGATCCTCTGAGCAGGTCACTTCATGCACAAGCACTTTATTATTTAGATTTGTTTTAAATTTTGCTTGAGGTTTTAGACTGAAATGTTCAATTTAAGCTCAGTGAAGCGCTATAAACACTATCTTTTTATATAAACTTCAAATAAAGACAAGCTTTTCTCTACACGTTATGCTTGTTTAAAAAACATTCACATTATATGAAAGTTATGGAGAGCGACTAAACTGTGACCTTATGGCGTTAAAGGCAATGCAATGAAAAATGTGGGTGAACCCAAATTTTGGTGCACCTAAAAAAAATAAAAAAAGTTGCAATGCAACCGATGCAAAAACTTAGTGTAGAGTGTGGAGCCCCGTTCAGGGCACATGTGTTCAGGGCGGGTCATCTCTCACCTGCTTAGACAGGATTGTGACAGTAGCAGGGGCGACATTCACAGACACAGGGGTCCAGTCGTTTTTATCTCTGCCATCCACTGCTGCCTCTAGTGCCTCGTTGATTACATCCATACCTGAGGAAAAATACCCAGAGCAAATCACAGCAAGAAGACAACAAGAGCACAACGATTCACTGTGTCTGTACATATCTGACAGGGATTTCTTACCCACGGGTTTTGTCACAGGCTCGCTGCCGAGGTAATAAACGTGGAAGCGCTGGAATAGTTCATTTTTTGGAGCAGGAAACTCTGTTGAGTCACGAGACATTAGGTCATTTCTATCCCAACAGGGGGAATGAAAACGTGTTTGCATCTCAAGGTACTTTTCTTCACCTTCAACAGGGATGACACCAGATTTGCCGCCATCAGAGTTCAGCCTGCTCATTCCCGGCCTGCTCGCCTTTCTTTCCATCATTATCTATCACATAAATAACATAAAGTAGTAACATAAATAAAAAGTCAGATTTGAAGGTGAAAGACGGAATTCTGTGTCAAATCGACCGTGTACCTACAGCGTACGGTCAATGTGTTACCCGGCGTAGCATGTCGCGCACTTCTCTAAAAATGTACCTACAAGTCAAAGCTATGTGGCACTGTAATGGGACTGTTTGCATCATGTGACTTTCAGAGCAATACTTATGTGCTTGCCAAGAAAAAAGAACTGAAGCTACGCAAATGGACAGTCAAAGAAACAAAAATGCTAACGACAGCGGCGGGTCCATATCAGTTCACTGCAGAAGCATAAATGAAGGATATGGTGAATTGATACTGATGCAAAATTAAAAGGGCTAACCTTTGAGCACATCTCGTGTAAACTGGTTGCAATGTTCTTGGCAGGGGTATCGCAGCGGAAAACATGGCACTTCAGAACCTGGGTCAGGTTGTCTCGAGCCACATATGCAAAGTCCCTGCAGGAGCAAGCCAGTGGATCCAAACATCGTTAACATCAACATATGAGACAGCAGTTCATATACACACATAGCCACATGACACAAACGGCACATGGTGATAATTCAACAAAGTTGAAAAAGATAAATTTCATTGAAGAATACCTTTCCCTGTTCATGTGGACAAAGCAGCATGTAGGAAAAAACATGACAGTTAGAATACACTGATATAAGAGGTGCCTGTAATATCCTTAACAATCCAGCAGAGGGCAGCAGCTCACAATAAAGCTTTCCTCAGACAAGAAAGAACTTTAATTATCACTGACTGACTGAATATACTCAATATCTTACTACAATCCTGACAGGTCTGTTTACTGTAAACATTGTAAGAGATCTTTACTTCGAAGTAAACTAAACACAACTGGATCAGAAACAATAAAAAGGTAATACACTTGAATAATGCTACGTAAACTTTGCTGATAAATTAACGTTCATAGTTTGATCTCCATTTTCTCAATTTTACATTTTCCACTGATGAAACACTTATGAATTTCTTATAAATATCAAACAGAAAAAAGAGTCCAATCTCTCTCTCCGTCCTGTGAATACTGACCTGCCGTTGTCTCTGCCGACACCCCAAACACGGATGCTGCCGATAGGCTGAGTATGGAGCAGCGTCTGACCCAGAGGGTCAATCAAGTTCATTGTGTCATTCTCCAGCACCATCAGCATGTCCTTCCCCTGTCAAAACAAACACAGACACACACACACACACACACACAGATGATTTGTTACTCCAAAGAACTTACAGTTGTGCTTTAGAAAACATCGACCCAAGCGTGGGTGAAAATCACCCAACGTTAACGTTCTAGGTTGTTGTATCAGTATATCGATAGAAAGCTCTCACCTCCCCCCAAATTCCAGCAGTGTCGTGCAGGTTGTGTTTGTGATATGAGAGCTGTCTGATGCAGTTATTGACAGCGATGCTGCTCTTGCCCGGTGCCATGTCCTCCTCAGACATCTCAACCCAGCCCAGTGAACGCACTGCAAAGTACTGACAGGACATCGATGACGAGTTAATGCTGCTAAATTATACAGCTCATTATTTCAGCATTTGATAAAGCGTTTGCTTGGCTAAAAATAAAATGCAAATACGACAAGAAGAAAACATGCCTGATTGCTCAGCAGTCCAAAAAGTGAATAGCAATTTCAGCACAAACTTCAAGTATTTTTACTTCTTCCAATGACTAACAGACAGGATATAGACTTTATAGAAAATCAGTAAAACAGAAAAAAACTGTAGTTTTTGTCCATCAGTGCTTTTGTCCATCAGTGCTGTGATCTGACCTCTTCAAGCACCCATTTGTGTGCAGGATTACACAAAAACTAGGCGCCTTATGGGAAAAGATGTTGCTACAAACACTCAATCCAGTCAGCTGAACAGCCCCAGAGAGGAGACTGTTTTCATCCAGCTTTGCTGCTATATATAGACAGTGTATGTATGCACACACACACACACACGGTTGAGTTCTGTACTCAATTGAGTGCCCTTCCACTTACTACACATTGATGTAATCTATGTATTAATACCAGCTTTACCTACTTGTATATACTGAATCATTAAAGATTAGGCAGCAACAATAGACTAATTTATATCAACTGTTAAATTTAATCGTTAAATATATTTATACTCTATTCAAATGTCTATTAATTGTAACTTGAATTAACTTGAATGGGTATATTTTCTTTGCTTTAATACCAGTAGTAAACTTAATACTAGATAATAGTGGTTTATGAACGGACAATCAGCATCTTTCACCATTTCATTGACTAAACAAATCCAGCTGTGAAAATAATCAAGAGACTAATGGACGACAATAATAATTATTATTTGCAGCTAACTCACTAACTGAGAAATGTGACCATGTCACTTCTGAACTCAAAACAGCTGCTCCAAATATATTTCCGAAGTCCAGCATGAAACGCGGACCTACCTTTGTCTCCAGATCTGTTTGGAGGGGTGCGAGCTTCTCTTCCTCCTCAGACTGGGAAGCACTATAGTTACAACGGAAAAGAAAAGACAACATAGATGAAAAACCAACCAAAATTCTAATTGATGGGTAATTACACACTGTAACAGTACAAACTTGAGGTTGATGGATGCATAACGTAGAGTTGCCCCTTCAAACTCCTTCAGAATTTGATCAGATGCAACCTCTCCCTCCTCCTGAGGACACAGATCAGACGAGGGTCAGTCCGGCTTACTCATTAGAATATAATGAGTAAGCTGTATGGACCCTTGTATTATAAAGGTCCATTCAGGGTCAACGTTACTACGAAATGGAGCAAGAGCAACACATGAGGACATGTGATGGTTGATGTACACAATATATACACGGCAGTGCCAACATGGACATAATTAAATTACTGGAACATCGTAAAAATCCTGTTGTGAAAATTAAGAGGGTCAACATGAATCTCATCACATACACCGTTGCTCAGTATGTGCACAGAAAAACAAGCCGCAGTGCCACGATTCATCTTCTTTTCTACGTTCTCTTAGCCAAGAGTCTAATGAACACATCAACAGCAATAATTCACAACAATGCATCAAGAGTGTTGAATTACATTACTTTAGCTTACCTTCCACAGTTCTCCCTCCCCAGCTCCATCATCAGTGCTGGAAAACTGAGCCCAGGACTCCTGGAAACAGTTAACAATGGATATTTAGCATGTTACCAATACAGGTCTCTTTAAATCTTATATAACCTTAAAGGAGGTTTACTATTGTTTCAGGAAATACCAATAAAAACAAATGGTGAAATTCAATTTTAGGTTTCATTTCTGCCCTTCCTTTCATCTATTTTTCCATAAAAATACCTCCAAATCAAACCCCGAAGCGACCAACTGAGTACATACTATATATCAACATCAACTTCAGTGTAGGTCCCGGTGAATTTTACCTCGCCTGCCAGTAAAAACTGCCAACAAACCTGACTACATGAAGTTTTTGTTTGTACTTATTTTAGCCTTTGAAGGATAAAGCCAACCATATTTGAGAGGGACACAAAAAGACCACGGTTCAACACAGGTTCAACACATGCCAGAATCTCTAGTCCTCACCTCTTGCTCCTCACATGGCGTTGTCTCCAGGGACATGGTAGAGGACATGATGGAGTCCCCAACTTTGTTCAGGGGTGAAGGAGGCTCCCACTGGGTGGTACCTGTGGGGATGTGCCAGTAGTATGTACCTGAGGTATCTCGCACCCTCATCCAGCCTGAAGGAAGGTCAGTGTCTGTCTCAAAAGCACTGGAGTCCCAAAAGGACTCTAAGAGAGAAACACATGGAAACATTGCTCAATGTTTGCTTTGATAAGAAAGATGAAAAACACATGTATGACCATGAGTAAAAAAAATCATATTATATGATATATCATAGAGTAAATGATATCAAAGAACTTGTATTTACCTCGGTTGCCATTTGGAGAACTGTCAGCTGTGTTGTCCTGAGATAGAGCAGACCAGCTGGACTCTTCATCGCTGGGAGTCCCATTCATGTTGGAGAACAGGAGGCAGGCATTTCTGCCCCCACCACCACCCTCTTTCTGAGTCTCCACATCACTCTGTCTCTCTCCCCCTTTCTCATCTCCGGTGCCACTTGAGGACTTCTCATCTTCCTCTGACTTCTTCTCACTCTCTTTGTCATCCTCTTCTCGCTCTTTTTCCTTCTCTTCTGCAGAATCCAGGGTGTCAATGAGCAGCGGTGCATTAAGGATGTTCATAGACTCCTCCTGACTGAGACCAGGAGACATTGCTATTTTGGGAGACTTGGTCTGCTCCACGTTTCCCTGCTGTTCTTCCTGAAGGGGGAAGTCCTCCTTGTTCCCATTCTGGCTGATATTGCAGTTGTGGTCCTGGTCCTGCTGGTTTTCGGCTACTTTACGCAGCTGATTCTGGCCTTCCTTCACCCACTTAGCGTTGTTGCAGGTGGATTCCTGATCGCACCAATGGCTGCTATCGTTCAGCTTATTCTTCAAGTCATCGTCTTGCTTTTGTTTATTTGCAACATACGCCATGTCATCATCGTCATGGCCACCCATGGTAACTTTCCATGTAACTGCAAATGGAAAGAAACTGTTATGAGCCGGATTAGCATTGCTGTTAGCAGGCAAACTTGCCATATATGGTATAGCAAGGTGTCTGTTAGGGCCTATTGAGCTTGAGTTCGACATATGATCTGAACTTCAAATATATTCGAATACATAATTTCAGTAAAACGACACCAGTAATGCAAACGTTGACGTTCATTCGACGCCTACGCCTGATTTCACTGCGAGATAATTCCAACAAATGTGGAACGTACTCAACCTTCCTGTAGCTAACACGGCCTTTTTTTCCGACATTCAAGTCAATAAAGAATAAAAAAACATCAGTGAGCCCACTTATCATAACGAACACATACAACAACCACGCTGTGAACTAAATTTGGGCTACATAGTTCGGATGCCATCGGCGCAGATGGATGTAACGGGCAACCATCCGCCATCATCGCCGTCGTCATCTTAGCTAGGCTAATGCAACATCGGCTAGCTAGCTACCGTTGCCAACAAGAAAGTAAAAGAAAAGAAAGTAAAACATGTTGGCAGCGAGTCATCAGTTATATGGAAAATAAGTTCAACTTACCACCACTCCACTGATTCTGAAGTACACTTAAATGTGCCAGCTAACTACATATTTCCACAAACCGTGAGAGCTCGTTTCGCCTGTAGGTGTTGGTTTCCGACTGGTGACTGTGATGGAGGACGAACCTGCGTCACACCAACGTCACGCCCAGAGCAGAGTCAGAGCTGCTGCGAGAAATCAGGAGTTCTGGAGGATGGAGCATGTCTGGTTTCATTTGAAATGATCCGGTACCCTTCTCCGACCACATATTCCGTTTCTCGAGAGCTTGGCTTACGAAACAAAACTAGTGTACAATATCTGGTATTTTCATGGGCATGTAATCCTCCAGCACCATCAAACATACAAACTGATCCAAATAAACACCACGTTTACTCATGGATGTTAAATTCATTACCAGTCTCAGACGAGCATAATAACATCAAATCAGATCAAATCATTTCTTCCTTAAAGTTACCAAGGTCAAACTCGTACTTCTGTGATTGCTGATGGCTGACTGAATGTGACAGGTTGTAGTCAATCGAGCTGTACAACTAGAAATGCATTTTCATTTACTGCTTATAATTGCTCTTTTAGCAACAGCAAGTGATTTTTTCAGCTAAGATGCATTTGTGTTCATTTACAGGTTTTGTAGTTTGTTTGTCAAATGAACAAACCACATAAAGATAATTAAATCCAAATCTCAACTACTTAAATACTTTGTCCAGTCTTTTCCCTGTAAAGTTCAATTCACAGTAGACATTCACACATTCAAGATGCCCATACGTTCCATTTTAATATTCTCATATATAAATACATACATTTGTATACATCATTCTTAAATTTGGCTTGAACCTGTGATTCAGCACAAACAAGCAAGTAGGTGGAAGCACAAAAATAATGCAAGTAGGAAGAAAAACACGAAATTCAGTTTAAAGGACAATTCATGTAATAATCTAATGGACAAAATATGATACATAAGACGTAAAAACAACTTGTCTCCTGAAGGTCCTTGTCACCTTTTGTTGGCAGTAGCATGTGATTAAAAAATGGGAGAAAAGGCAGCCCACATGCTTCGGAAGAAAACTAATTAAAAATGTACCAGTGATTTTCACTATGAAGTACAGGGGGTAGTATTCCTCCAGGATAGTAGAAGAACAACAACAAAAACATATTACATGTCAGATTATATAAATAGACGGTATTCAACATGAAAATGAAATGTGAGATTTCTCTCAACGAGTTGTTGATGAACATGGCCAACAGGTTTCAGATTGAGAAAAATCATGTTTGGGGCAAATTCTGAACTGTGAGTAATGAACATTTAGAGAGTGTATCTGAGTAATCTAGTAGATTACAAATAATAGGGGTAAATGACAGATGAAATATGGATTGTGAAAGTTATACTGTCGATATTTGGCATATTCGACCACATTGACGTAAACAAGACGTGACAAAGTCAGACCAACATGACAAAATTTTACACATCACAAAATCTTACATTTAAATGCTTCAAGATTTGTCATGCTTGCAAAAAAATGCATTTAATTTGTCGCCAACACAACAAATATTTCCTTGTTCCTTGTTATTTCTTTTGCTCGGACACTATTACAGTTTATATTGTAACAGACGAGTAGGGAGCACACTCGTTATGAAATAACACCCAACACCCTCCACCACAGGTTGTTCAGTCAAACGAAAAAGATTGTACTTTAGAGTTAATAAGACCAACAGTCAAAGGTGAAATGAGTGCCCTATGAAAAATCTGTTACGACACTGAGACAACAATAAATGAGCGAAAAAGCAGAAGCTTCAATGTCACTGAACGCAGCAGGAGAGTGAGTTTAAGGCAATACTGGTGAGCACCACACCACATGTCAGAGCGAGATCTGGGGAAATACAGCCGGTGATTCCAAGGTGATTCCATAGATGAGGGCAAAAGAGTTTGTTCACTTGTCCTGCATTTTTTCCAGAATGGGCACAATCATGTCAAATTTCGGCCTCTTCGCTGGGTCCTCGTTCATGCATATCTTCATGAGCTTGCAGATGTGGGGAGAGATCCCAGGAGGGATGGTGGGCCTTAGACCCTCCAAGGCAACCTGAAGACCAAAATATAGGCTATGTTGTAGAAGTGTTATGAAACCATTCAACCTGCTGGACCTGGTTGATGCTGCCATATTTTGATGTTTAGATTTCTGTGATAGTTCGACAAACCTTCATGCCAATCTCCATGTTGGACAGGTCAGCAAAGGGCACCTCTCGGGTCACCAACTCCCACAGCAGGACGGCAAAACTCCACATGTCTGCTGACCGACGGTTGATCTCTTCAGGTTTCTTCTGCAGGGCTGGACAACAAGTTAACGTTTATTCCATGCAAACACACGTACAAAAAGATTCTACTTGCCTCCACTCATGTGCATATGAAATAAATTCATACCTTCACTTCAAAGACAGCCTGTCTTCCCCCACCTCATCTGACACTTTTTATCTTATTATATTTCTACAACTCTATTTGTGATGATGAAGCAGGCAACACTACCCTGTCCTGTCCTACTCACCACTGCAGACACTGCAAAGTTCCCTAGATATTTTTCACATTTAGTAATGAGTTTATGCTTCAAACGAGTTTTGATTTAATGTGCTTCTCTGAGGAAATCAGCTGTAGATTACATTTGGCTCTGTGACAGTCCAGAGTTCCCTGAAACCATCAGTCACGGTCCGGCTTGTGCGGTTTCAGCTGTCACTTTGGATCTGTGCTGTGTGAGTGACACCCACCCTCTGGGGCCACCCAAGCCGGCGAGTACATCCTGCCAGGACACTGGAAGGAGAACTTGACATCTGCCATGCTGATCCTGGCTGTCATGTCTTCATCTATCTGTGGAGACACAAAACACTAGATGTCACAAGATGTCTCTTTCAGTGACGAGGATACATCATCCTCCTCATGAAATATTCTCAGCAACAAGATTATCTTTTGGTGTTGTATTAACGTGAGACATCTCAACATGTTAAAGTTTTTACCATGACGCTCTTGCTGTTAAGATAGTGGCGAGGGATCATGGGTTCAAGTGTGTGTAAGAAGGCCATTCCACAGGCGATGTCCAGAGCAAACTTCACTGCCTGAGTCTGGTCCACCACAAAGTCTAACAACACGATGAGAAAGAGATATTAAAGAGGGCTCTGTCTTTGTGCTACATTACAGACAGTAACAGTGTGTTGGCAACAGCTCAGACGGGGTGACAACAACGTGGTAAACAATCACAAATTCCTGCAAAACCACCACAACTGGTGACAAGCACAGACTTTGTGACCAGAGTAAAAGTACTCACTGGTGCCCTCATGCAGCACGTTGTAGAGTGAGCCATAAGGCATCCAGTGTGTGATGATGATGGGGTGAGGGGCGGGAGGAGACTGACATGCTCCCAACATGGGTAGGACATTCGGGTGGGAAAAAATCCTGGGATGGAGCCCAAGAGGGAGGGACAGGGGAGAGAGGAAGACAGACAGAAAAAAAAAGCAACCCACACAGGATTTGACATAAACAGGAGGATTGTGTGAGTAGCAACCACCCGTTCAAAAATAAAGAATACACAAAGCTTGGTCCAACGCAATGCAAACAGACAAATGAATGACGACAACAGCCGAGAATACAAAGATTACACATATACACTGAATTGAGTAAGAACCTGAGTTTGGGATACTCCTCGTTGAAGTCTCTGCTTTTCCTCGTTGTCCAGTCACGAATCTTCAGCACCTTTACAACTATTTCATTTCCTTGCCAGCGCCCTTGCCACAACTACAGACACAAAATAAATCAAGTAAACCAATGATATGATCCATGTAGCAGGCTGCTGTCGGCTTTGAGTGAACATCCAGCGTACTAAAATTAAAGTACCTCTCCAGATTGGTTCTCATTTATTCTGGCCACAAGAGAAAGCTGTTTGTAGTCGATGCCTGCCTGTTTGTTCAAAGTCCCGTTACCTAGAAACACCATTGTAACATACGTTAAGTGACATATAATTGTTCAAACGAGTTTTTTATTTCTGTAGTGTATTGATGTGAATCACACTGAATCATTCAAACTGCACCATTTTCTCGTTAATGTATCGAACAAAGCGACAGATGGTCTGCTGCTACAAAGCTACAGTGACTACTGGACTCACGGGGTCGTGTTCTGGTGGTGCCTTTCCAAAAGGTGTCCTTGAAAGGAATTTTAGTCAAATTCTGTCCCAACTTCTCTGCTTTTTCTGGGTTATGGACAGAGAGAAGGCAAATCCAGAAAAGGTAATCAATCCAATTAAAGTTTGATATGTAGATGTAATGATAACTAATTGAACGGGCATATGGGATACCTCTGAGAAGATCTCGCAGGTGAGGTTTGGCTTTGTCCAGTGGCGTTTCCCCGTATTTATTACAGATGCTCACCTGAGCCCCGTTGGTCACAAGGTCCTAAAAGGAAGGAAACATCAGTGTTGGGTATTAGAATTGAATAGAATAAAAAAAGTACTTTAATCCTGTGAAAGAAATTCACATGTCACAGCAGTTGAAGAACAAAAGAATTTACTAGAAAATATAAAGAGAGAGTTCAACAAAACTAAAACTAAACATATTTATGAGATTTTTTTAAAGGAAAGGTTAAATATACAGACGTGCAATTGTGCAAATGTTGTTTCTTATAAATAAAGAGTATGTACCGTTGGCAATGAGCAGTGATAAACAGATCCGGAATATTTATAGTTTATACATTGTGCGAACAGTGTTCCTGTCACATAGGTGACCTTTCTTTACTATGGGCTTGTGAGCCAGTGCAACGGTGAATGACAGGAACGAGTTCCTGTCATTCGTTGAATAAGTCTGTTGGAGGATTATTAGAAAGAAAGGATCATTTTGGTATTTTAAGACCTCGGCGGTTGTGCAATCATCCTGGCCCCACCATGAATCATTTGACACCTACGGAAAACAGGATGGAGTACACCAGAAATATCTTTAAAAGAGTTGTCACCACCAGGGGGCATGCGCACACCTCAGACACTTGATCTTGTCCCCAGAAGCAGGCATAATGCAGTGGTGTGTTCCCATGTTCGTTGGCTGCATTGGTGTCTGCTTTGCATTGGATCAGCTAAAACAGGCAGAGGAACAACGGATTAGACGTCAACAGGGCCGAGCAGATCTTGTTTGGACTGTACACAGGGATGACAGGAAAAATGATGTTGCCTGCAGCCTCATACCAGAGTTTGGAGACATGACTCACATTAAACTCAATAGCTGCCAGGCGTCAATTCCAAATCAGACACCCAGCGAACACCTCATATTACGGCACACAGTGCTGTGATGAGCTATCTGTTGTTCAGAATAACATTTGTGCCTTTTAAACATGTCTCACCTGGCTGGCAACCACAGCTGGCTGACTACATTTACTAAGAAAAAACATAGTTTCATCTCTCATCTATCATCAAGCTGTAGTGACTGCAGTTTCTTCAAAAAATAATCTTTTTTTTTTAATCAATACAAGGATCCAGAAGTGCTGTTTAAGTCACATGACAGGCTCAAGTCAAAAAAATGACACAGTAAAATGAACTTTACACTAATGACTTTAGACCTGAGCTGGACTTGAGTTGTATGACTTGAAACTGCTCTCAAATGAAATGCTGACACGACTACACCAAAACAAGTATTTAATATATCAATGAAAACACTTTTTATGAAGCACTCATGATGTCATTGCACTAATATACTATTTCAAATACTTCAATGGCGCTGATGCTGGTGAGAGTTAATAATGACGGGGGAGAAGAAAGGGGGCCATGGGACTGTTTCTTTACTACAGGCTTCTGAGAACAACCAGCCAGTAGACATGAACTGAGGAGATGGGATACTGAGCTGGGTAAAAAAGAAATAAAAACTTTCAAAAAGAGAGAGAAATGGCACAACATTGGAAGGAGATGCATGCAGACTGGCTGAACAACAGTATTAGTGAGTAAGAGTAGTACAGCTCACTGTGGAACTGCATGAAGAGACTTGCATTTCATCTGTATTGTATTTCATCATTTAGGTTTCACAATAACCTGTGTTTATGAAGCAATCAACTGATCCTGATCATGTTCTCGTGACATGTCGGTGACTAAAACTATGCGCATGTCCAGATGTTTATGGTTGAAAATCACCTTTCCCACAATGTCACGATGTCCATGGCTGGCTGCCAGGTGCAGAGGCGTGTCATCTCCACGGTTCATGACGTTAATGCGAGCTCCTCTCATGATGAGCATGTCCACCACACTGGAACGGCCCTCTCTACACGCCCAGTGCAGAGGACTGAAGCCGTGGTCATCTCTACAGTGAGACAGTGAGGAAGCAGACTTCATTTTCAGCACAGAAGTGACCAAACAGCTTCAGTAGCCTGAACAGTTGCTGCAGTCCAATGAGGGCTAAAAAGTCTTCTTCAGCGGTGCTGTATGTGCAGTCACTCAGGATGCTTTTTGTCACAGGGCCATTCTTTATTTTTCTCATCTGATACGGGCTTTGGTTTCCTCCACCTTCTTATCTTGGCTGAAAACAGCTGGACATTGATAGTTATTCATTCCACATCCGGTCTATACATGACTTTTGCTGTTCGTGCAAATGCCTCCAGTCAATAAAGTTATGCACTCCTCTACCTCCTCTAAAATGATGAGAAGGCAGCCAATGAACCCTTTGCCCCCTTGTCAATGCATAGGCTTGTTTGAACACACCCAGTTGAGGTCTGCTTACAGAATCAGGAGTCCCACAGAGACCCTCAGTCCCACAACACACATCCATTTGTGCATCTGGGGGACCTTCTGAAGTCACAACAGATCAGCCCCGAACACAATTTCCTCTCAGAGCAAAAGGCCAATCCCTCAAAACTCATTAGTCTATGTTTATGCGAGCAGAAAGTCCCCAAAGACTCACTTCTATAGTTTTGTCTGTTTTCTGTGTTAAGTCTGAGTTCCTGTTGGCAAGGAATCTCATCTTATCTCATCCATGAGAAATAATAATCATAACTAGTTTTGTCAGATCAATGATAAAGAACATCTGATCAACAATCTAAAGCAGGTAGTGTATACTCTTATTTTACTAGGAAATGCCTTTGCTTGGAGTCTGTACTTACAAATCAAGTGACTAAATAAAACCACTCTCGGATAAATCAACTGAATTTACAATACCAAGCTGCTGACATTCCCCTCTGGATGTCTTCAAGCAACATTAAACTTTTCTACAATTAATAAATCTCTGCAAAACAGACTACACGTAAATCTCTGCCAGTGACACTCAGCTCTTTAAATTCTAAGAGTCTTTCTATTTAGGAGAACTTTTTGTGAGCTATTTTCCCTCTAAGCTGGCATCATTCGCACGCCCCAAAGGCCCTCGAGTGCCAGTACTTTCTCCAGCTCAGCCCTTCCAGGCTTGCTGTGGTCATTTATTTCAGTTATTTCCACCTGCCAACAGCTCTCAGTCAGGCAGATGGAAAAACCCGCAGAGGAGCCCCTGCCCACGTTTTGTAAGCCTCAACAATAAATTATACAAAGCACTGTCATTTCAGTTAAGTTGTAAGTAACCCATTGCTCACTCATATTGCAGCTCAGCAGCATCAGATCCATGTGAAATCTAATACCCTGAGTTAAAGCATTAAAAAAAACTGTCAACACAAGCTATTCCAGCCTCCAGACAACTGTCCGCTGGCTGTGTAACCCAGACAGGCTAATGCCGCTGCCCTGACGAATACGAGTTATATATAAAATCAATATTCACGCTGTAAATATGCCACCTCCAAACAAGGACCCTCAAATTAAAAAAAAATAAGTCTGTGCTGCTCACCTATCCATGACAACCATGTCAGGAGTGAAGAGATCATATGATTCTCAAGCTTATTATTTGCACATGAGCAGAGCTGCTGCGAGATGTACGCTTTCAGGAGGCTTCATACAGGCAACTAACAGATCTGCGATTCCACAATTGTCAGCCAAAGAAGAGCCTGAGAGGAGTGGCATTAAGGACTGGGACGATGCTAAACCTGTGATAATTACAAAGTTTGTTATTTTTCCAATCACATTTCTTTCAAATTTTCAATTTTCAGATCATGGCTTAAATCCAATCCAAAACCACAACTTTTATACAGCAGCAGAATGCAATTATAATTACACAATTGCATTTAATTCTTCTAAACTTCTAAACTATTGAGGGGAAAAGAGCTATTTAATAATGTTGGGAGACAACTACCGGAAACACATAAGTGGAGGAGGGGCACGTAGCATTCCTCCTGAAAAAAAACAAGAAAAAAAGAGAGAGCGACACACACACACACACACACACACACACACACACACACACACACACACACAAAGATTCTCTGTCTCACCACACGTAACTCTTCCCCTGCCCACTACAATAATCGTCTCCCTCTCTCATTCTGGTGGGTGGTAGGCTGTTCCCCTGAGGCCGGTGTATTATTCCTTGTAAGGAGTTCAGCATTCCACTAATACTCTTTGTGAAGAACGTACATCCGTGTAAACACACCGTCATCAAGGAGCCCAGAAAGTATGACAGACTGCCATATAGTGACTTCACTGAAATGTAGGAGGGAATGAGTTACAAATGCATGCATCATTGCAGGAGTTTTTCCTTTTACCCGCAAGGGAAGATGTATATCAGCCAGGAAAAGCAAAGAGATCTCGGCATGCAATCAGATAAAGGACAAGTCACATATGTGCATGGATATATCAAGTTCAACTCAATACAAACATACTCTCATCGACAGGAAAATATAAGTAGAGGAAGTTAATAAAAACATTAAAAAGAGAAAAAAATCTCTCCTAAAATTCTGCACAATTTCTTGCATCAATACAAACACAAATACTGCAGTAAGAGAAAGGGGTATCCGACAGGACTACAATACAGCACAGTAGGACAGAGGAGTCTGAGGAGACCCTCACTGTGAACCATGTGAGGATATAGGAGAAGATGGCCGATCATCTTGTCTAACTGACATATATGTTTGTGTAGTAAACACATCAGCTAATATAGAAGCCATGTCCAGTCTCTTTGTTGTAAAGGCTGAATTTAATTGCAGCTGCAAATGCAAGCGTGACTAACTCACCATCACAGCAAGCTTCCTGTACAGCATCACGCTTTCGAATGCTTCCACTGGCATTTTGGACATAAACATGTGCTCACAAGGAAATGGGGTCAATCTCAGGCCACAATCTCACAAGGGAGTAACACTAGTACTAGTTCACACAGGTTTGAGAAAAATGTAAAATAATTTTACAGAAATAATACAGCATATAATTCTGTCACTACAGTACAGTACCTAGGTGTGTGTGATGACAGTACTACACCATTTGTTGTAAGACTGTTATGACAGGGACCAGCTGTGTCTGGTCAGTTGAGGCGGCTACAAACAGCAACAGAAGCCAGTCACAGGTCAGTGGAGCTTGTAGACTCCCAATGAACTCACAGCAGATGTAGTAAATGCAGTTGGTCAGGGTTTGCATTAAGCGGAAGTCTGAACATCAGAAATAATCATGAAGAATCTTTGGCTCACCCTTGATTGAGGTCATTTTCTGTATTGTCCAGCCATAAGCGGACAGCGACTGCATTGCCTTCCCGGCACTGTGTGAAGATATCATCCATTTTGGCTCCTCTTACTGTGCACCTGTGTGACTTGATGCACAACTGAACTGAGTCAGATGAGACAGGGGACCTGAAGCATTCAGTGTGGTCTTGGCCAGCATCAGTCCCTCACCCAGGTCAATGGAGGACACAGTCACACAGCCCTGCGAAAACATTTCAAAGACATTTCAAACCACACTGAAGACAGATCATGATGTACAAACTTGCAGTGATGACCAATATAGTCAACTTTAGAAATACAGGGAGGCTATTCCATTCACCCCTTTGTGACTCACCAGCTAGATCAACATGCAATCCTTTGTCATGCTGTGTTAGTATCATAGAATAACATGATCTAAATGTTATAAAACATAACTAAACCGAGATAGACAAATACTCAACGGGTTCAACAGGTTAAAGAATGGTTAGCTGCAATATTAAAACAAGAAGGACACAAGAGAGAACATGCTGTCTAAATTATGACTGAATGAAGTTTTTTCTGTAAAAGACATGTAAAGAAAAATAAATCATCAGAAAAACCAGGTTGTGAAACGGAAAACGAAAAAATGCAACCTTCAAAGATGTGGAGTCACAATTTACATCTTGAATGAATGAATGAATGAATACGCCAAGCACAAGACGATTGAAAGTTAGCCATCAACATGGTGTTTTGTAAACTCTTCTATAAACTGTTTTGCAGTGTTTTACTATTGTGATAGGGACTTTAATGATTGATCATTATGATTTTACTGCCTTTAGGACTAGCCACATGGCTAACATATCTGGCTAACGGGAAATCAATTAAACCGAACATAGCGGCTTATCACGTCAACTTCCGACAGAACCAGTACATCAATTACGTATGCACATCTCGTTGTAAGTGACTTAGTTAAAAACATAGGTAAACACCCTCACAAAATGGGACACTGTCAGTTTTGCTAGCAAGCTAACCAACATTTTTGACGCCGCGGACAGCTTCTCTCAGTTGACGCCGGGAAGCAGAGCCATGAATTTCGTGGTTCAAACACACCAAACATGATTGCGTTAATTTCGCTCTGAGGCTTTTACTTACCAGATATATTAGCTCGCTTGCGCCCCGGTAAATCTCGGCTGGAATTACGAGCAGCGTTATGTTTGTGTCAGGGGGATTGAAAGCCGTTGCACGTCCACACCCCGTCCGTGCCGTCAGGACGTACGTGTTTGCCCCTGCGGAGGAGGAAGTCCCGCCCCCTACAGGCGGCTGAGAACACCGAGAACACCGCATCAAGTTACACTAGTCATCGCCGTAGGTTATCATTTTTACAGAGGTATTCAAGGGGGCACTTTGGTGTAGAAATTCCTGTGCACGCCTTCATACACCTTATTATGCAATGATACTCGTTTACAACTCCCAGAACTACCGTCCATCCAGCCTGAGGTGTGTTTGACCCCTCCTAACTCCCTCAGTACAGAGGACAGAGGACAATATATTTTGAGAATTAATTCTGAAACAACAACAACAACAATAATAATATGGGTGAGACTATTGATGGTGTGTTAAGAAAGACTTCATTACCCATGTGTCTGTTGTGACGTCATCTCCATGCGCCTGCTCCTCTGTTTTGCTTCCTTCACGCACATGAAACACTATCAAACGTGGCCAGTGAAACTTATTTGAAAACTGCGTCTTACGGAAATTAATTTCAGTTAAATGCTAATTGAGGCAAGCATTTTTGTGCCGGCAGAACCAGACAAGGTTGTCCGACCGGTGAAACGATTCGTTTAACTGCGAAAAAAGTTGAACTGGTAAGTGAGGAAGGTAATTATGGCGTTAATGGTAAAGAGAGGTCACTGATAGGGGTTCGTCGGGGTTTACCATGTCACGAAATATGTGTGTACAAACCCCACAGGGAAATATGTTTATAGAGGATGAAGACTGGAACGACGAGCCAAATGCTCAAATCCTAAGTGAAAGTCTTCTCCCAAAGAAACCAAACAGCAGCACCAGTGTCAAGGTAACTCATGTTGTCGTTGTACTGATGGAAAAACAGTACGTTTTATTCACAAAGGCTTTGCGTCTGTGTATTTAATTTAAACAGAGGTTCAAATATATGAACATTTGTGCAAACTGATGTTCGGTGTATGTCCAATTACTGACCAATGATATTGCTAATATTGACTGAAATATCTGTCTGCATCTCATCAGTGTAAGATTGTCGGAAAGAAGAGCCTGCTGCGGACGCTTCAGACACTGGGTCCAGTGCCTGAGTGGAAGAGCGACAGTCGTCAACATGACAGTGACAGCGATGCAGAAGGAGCCCCACCACACGCCAAGAGAAAGAAGAAAAGGAGGAGGAAAAAGACACAAGAAGGGGCAACATCAGGAGAGCAAGAGAATGGTGACCTAGATCGACATGTCAAGGAAGAGGAAACTGAAGCTCCAAAGAAAAAAGAAAACAAACCGAGTGAGTGTTAAATTTTGTGACGTATTACAACAGTTGTACAGTGGCAAATGACAAATCAGATAACAGATCTGTATATGTTGCTGCTTAGGAAAGAGTAAAACAGTTCTTTTGTTCATTTTCATTGCCTTAGTAACATTAAAACGGCACATTCCAATTAACTGCAAGAAATTGTTTTTGTTCTTCCGACAGGGACCCAAAAGGAAAAAACAACCTCAACAGATGAGACAAAGGGGACGGAAATCCCAAACTCTATATCCAAACCAGAGAACGCAAGTAAACTAAGCAGAAAGCAGTGGAAAAACAAAATTAAGAACAAGAAGAAATGTAACAATAAATACCGCTCGAATATGCCTGAAACGGGAGTTGACAAAGCAGAGTCTGCACATCAACAAAGACCGAAAGCAGAAGTTTCAGATTCCTTTAGCAACATTAAAAAAACACCTTCCCAAGTACAGGAGAAGAAAATAGATCGCAAACCACAGAAAAGGAAGAAGCCAGAAAAGGAAATTGGGCACACATTAGCAAGAGAAACACAGGAAACAGAGAAGAAAACAAAACAAACGGAACTACGAGCAGGTGACTCTGGGTTGGGCATAAATCAGCAGCAGCAGCAGCAAATACCTGTGAAAAGACCAAAACCTGATCTGAGCAAAGAGCAGAATCTTAAAAGACAACAGCTGCGAAAAATTCTAGGCCACCAAGAAACGGACCAACAAGAAAGTCCTGCTGAGGAGAAGGAGGAGCCGGCTGTAGAGAAGGAAGAGGACAAACCGGACCGCTCTGCTTCGCTGCGGTCCCGAATGGAGCAGCGTTTGGAATCGGCTCGTTTCCGCTACATTAATGAGATTCTTTACAGTACGTCAAGTGGAGAGGCCAAACGTATGTTCAGTCAGGATCCAGAGGCCTTCTGGATCTACCACAGGGGATACACAGCTCAAGTTCAAAAGTGGCCCGTTAATCCAGTGGATGTCATCATCGCTTTTATTCGGAAAAAGTAGGAAGTCGGATGCTTTTTAATTTCCAAAAATGCTGCATACTGAGTGTTACATTTCTGTTATTTGATTTGTTTCAGACCTCCTTCTCTGGTGGTTGCAGACTTTGGCTGCGGCGACTGTAAGATAGCACGTAGCGTGAAGAACAAAGTGCATAACTTCGACCTGTCTGCAACCTGTGATCTGGTTACAGTGTGTGATATGGCCAACGTAAGTGTGTGTGCATGTGTGAGCACGCCTGAGACTTCACAGCAGTGTTTGGACTGTAAACTCGAATGAATCTGTTGCTGCAGGTGCCACTCAGTGACCGCTCTGTGGACATCGCCGTGTTCTGTCTGTCTCTCATGGGAACCAATCTGGCAGAATTTCTTGCAGAGGCCAACCGTGTCCTAAAAATTGGGTAAACTCCGATGCTTGAATCATTGCAGGCATTGTTTCGATTTCTGGAATTTAACCGTTGTGTATAATTGTTGTAGGGGTGTCCTAAAAATCGCAGAGGTGGCGAGCAGATTTGATAACGTGCGGAGCTTCATCACCGCACTGGCAAATTTGGGATTCAAGTTGACGTCGAAGGTGAGGAAACATCTTAAATGACATGTCGGCTTACAAACCAGTTACAGCAGGTGTTTGTTGTTCTTTCTTTTTGATTGAGACACTCCTTCTCTCAATCAATTGAATGGATTATCTCGATGACGAAGAAGTGCTCACGAACAGATTTGTGAACAATATTTGAGAGAAACTGGCCTTTTGTACACATAGACACATAGTTTTAGATCTTTGAGTTCAGCTCATGAAAAGTGTTGCGTTCATATTTTTGTTCAGTGTATTTTTTATGTCTTCACAAACTTATCAAAGAGTATTTTACCAGCTCTGCCTGACATGATCCCTACTGTTCAGAATCCTAGTCTTCTTTTATATATTTAATATATAAGATTTAAGATTATATAAGATACGTAAAAGTTGACAAATTTGAATCGCTCCCTTTCTGTCCACATATATGAACATGTATAATGACTTTTTCTTGCGTGTTTGTTTTTAGGATACAGAGAACAGTCATTTTTATTCGTTTGAATTGATCAAGACGGGTGATGCTCCAGAAAATATAAAGAAGTTTGGACTGCAGCTGAAGGCCTGCGTGTACAAGAAGAGATGAAGATAGTAGACGGTCATTTAATTTTATATTGGCGTTCATGGTGTTTTAACAACAGTCGTCTTTTGCGTTTTGTTCAGAGTTTTATTGTTTTTCTGACTTTCATTTTATTCCAAAGTTCAGCAGTCATGACCAAGTGCAGTCATGTTTCTTTCACAATAAACAAGTCATGACGTGATACCATGGATCAGTTCAGTTCAGTTCAAGGAGTGTGGACTCCTTCTCGTCTCCTGCTCGTTTGCTTGCAGCCATCAGCGTGTTTTTGTGAGATGACTGAGAGGAAAAACTGTAAAGTGCTCTGGATAAACATATTTGTGCTGATCAACATTTTTGTGGTGTAATTTTTGCAAGTGGATGCATTTTATGGGGTTTTTCTACCCTCTGCTCTATATTGTTCCCTTTTTTACCCATTCACACGCGCTGCTGTACAAGTTGCTCAGCTGCACACGCATTCACACTATCACTTCAAGGTTCAGTGTCTTCCTCAAGGACACTTTGACCTGGACTCTTTAAAAGCAACCACAGTTCTCAATTATACATGTTGAGAATCATATTGCAGTCTTACTGGCATTTCTGTGTATTTAAGTTCATACTGTTTTCAACACACGGACAAAAGTGAGGAACATGCAAGAAAAAGAAGAATGTAACTTTTGTATATCTTTTACCACAAGAGGGCGCAGTATTGCTGCACAAACTGGATGAATGGGGAGTTGAATCCACAACTGAATCAGAATTATACCTGTTCTAACAGCAGTTGGAGACCAGGTCTACTGAGGTCTCATGAAATAATAGTAATGAAGAAATGGAACTTTCAACACAAAACATCTGAAAATGTCAGGAAGAAATACTGTATATACAGTATTTCTTCAGGTGACATCAATACACATTTAAAATTAAAATTAATGCCAGTCAATATACATTAAACAGGAACGTACCAGCCATGTGAGTCACTTGGACATTGGCTGCTCTGCCAGGAGCCTCTGTATTCCTAGACAAGGATGTCTGAATGTTTCAAGTTCCTCAAAGGTCATTTCACACTGCACTCTTGATATCAATGACTATGGAGTAATTGATCAGCTGAGCGAGTTCCTTGCTGTCTTTTTCCGGTATTACTGGAGAACTAGGAACTTCCGGGGAGCCAGACATCAGAGTGGTCAAGGCTGAAAGGGACCCAGGCTCCTGCACCGTCATCTGCAATGTCAGTTGGAGAGATTATGTCTAAGTTTGCATTCACATGTAAAATAGAAAAAATGTCAAGGTAACAAATAATTGTTAAATTACTGATATATCCTCTTTATATGTATGACATGACATGCATCAGAACATACCTTACATCGTGGTCTGCTATTTCGTTTGCTGTGAAACAAAACAAAAGAGTGTAATAAATAACCATAACTGATTGGTGTTTGCTGTAGTGGAGGAAAAGCAACACCAGGTAGCGCTGTGACCTCATTTGAGACAATAGATTGAAAAACAAAAAGTGAAATGATTATGAGAGAGGAACGTTAACAGAGGCAAGCAATGACCCGACTCCTCATCATCGATGTCTGATGTCAAACGCAGAAACATTCTTTGTATGTTATGACCCCGATGACAACCAATAAAGACCTGCTGCTGGGGTGGGGGTCCCAAAATAGCATCCCACCCGGGGAGTCATGTTTTCTTGTCTATGCTGTGTGAGTGACCTTCCCGAATTAGCCTGACAGGACTGTCCCACTGCGATGGGATAATGATAGCGTCGACCAAATAGCCCCTTGACCAAAAGCTGTGACCAGCTGAAACAGTCTGAGCAGCAAAAAGCGTCTTTATCCACATACTCTTCATTTACAATCCTGCGGCGACATGGACCTTTGAAACTTTTGCCTCTGCAAAGCAGCCAGATAATCAATCTGTTGCTGCCTCACATGAATTGTTTTCTACATGTCTGCAGAAAGCATTGTGGTGGCAGAGGCACCTGTCTGCATTCAACCCTGATGTTTCCTGTTTGTGAATAATAGCACGAATACTGAGGTTTAGGTGAGTTGGGTGAACAACCCGCACGTCCTGTTTGTCTAGGATGGCACCAGCGACGTTCCCCTCATTCATCCTTAGACACTTCACATGCCATCTGCAGCGACACTGCACTCACCAGAGGACCCAGAGCGTGACAGACAGGATGAGAGTGAGGGCCAAAGCCAAGGAGATGCAGACCATCATCACTAGTGCTGCAATAAAAAAACAAAGCTTATATTCACATATTCAACAAACACCTTGTTACGTGTGTAAATTGGGGGAAAGAAAAAAACGTTACCAAACAGTTTGTCTTTGCTCATGACCTCCACTTGAATGTTGACAGTGACGCTGTGATGATAGAAGGAAACCTGACAGGTGTATAGACCTTCATCCTGCTCGGTGACCTCTGACTGGAAGATTATTGCAGCTCCTTCCACTTGGACAAACACGCTGTCTCCCCTGGTATAAATTGATTATGACTTAGTTAGTAGGCAGAAGAAGTACCTAAATCCTTCACTTTTACCAATTACATGTCTGAAAGCACAAAAACACAAGCAGGTCTGATTGGTTATAAACATCCATGATGCATTGAATATTTTATAAGTTGTGTGTGTATGAATGCATGGAAGAACACAACAGAGTTGACTGTTTGATTTGAAATGAACACACCGCCTGTAACAACTGAGGTTGTAGCCCGGCATGTTGCCCTCGACTTGCAGCAGTATTCTCTGGTTGAGATGATTCTCCTGAAGCGTCACCCTGTGTATGACGGGCCCGTCACCATAGCGGCTTCGCAGAGGAGATGTGTTGTTCAGAACCCGCACAGAGGAGATGTCTGAAAGTCAGTTCGGAGGCTTAGACCAGATATTTGGAAGTGGATCGTTGTGTTTGTGTGATACTCACAGTATCTGGGGATGTAAACGGTCCTCTGCTCAGTGTGTCCATCTCCAAAGTGGTGCACACAGGTCAGGCGCTGACCCTCGTGAGAGGCCAGGGTAAACTCATATGTCAGCCGGGCTTTCAGTGTGAGCCCTTCATACACTGAGTGCAGGGATGTTCGGCCTTCGGCATTTTTGGGAAGAACCCAGGTGAGATTAGTAGCGACACCCTGTGTTCTGAGGTCACATACTGCCAGCCAGAGAGGAGAGTCCCGATCTGTCACCATGGACACACTGAACACAGGAGCATCTGAGAAAAGACGAGGGTGATGGCCCGGTGGTGTGAGTTTGTGTGCGTCGCAGGGAGAAATATTCAATTCAATTCAGTCAAGAAATCACATACTGAGCACTGGAATGTGCACTGATCTTTTCTCAGGTGCTTGTAGGCTGGGATGCTCCACTGTGCAGGTCAAATCATGACCAGAATACAGAGATACAAGCAAACGCACAGAGCTGCAAGTGGAACCATCAGCCAGGACGTTCACATCCGCCAGATGACTTATGCTTTTGTTACGTCCAACAGCCCAGGTGATGGTTGCTGCTGGGGCAACACTGTCCACAGCGCAGTCCACTTTTGTGAAAGCTTTGCCGTCTTTCCACTCAATGCTGGAGATGAAGGTGATGTTGGGACGAGCTGCATAGGAAAGAAAACGTAAAACTACAGGAAGTCATCTGCTGTTTTTGAGAGACACATAAAAATCGTATCTTGCGCCAAAGTGGCCAAATATGACTGTGAGTCGTATAAAGTGATTTGATTTGTTCAACATACTGCAAAGAGGGAGTGTTATGCGTCGGTTCTCTGGCTGCTCATACGCAGGGTGATTTATCAAACACTCTGCAGTCAGCTCCTGAGGTGGACAGGCAGGGAGGAGTAGAACTCCCCTGACAGAGTGGCTTCCATTATGGGAAGTGAAATTGAGCCACGTTACTCCAGACACACCCTCTGGTAGCAGCCAGGATATGTTGGCTGCAGGAAAAGCCTCAGCTGCTGAGCACTCAATCAGACTGTGTCCACCATCGGACTGCAAATGAACTCCTATTGTCGGAGGAACTGAGAGAAAAGATAAAAAGACCAGGTTGCACCTCAATAGCTCCAAGCTGCTTCTGAACCAACAACGGCAAAGAGATGCACCTACCAGGCTGTGAAACTTGAGGTTTAACCGTCACATTAAACTGCAGTGTTGATCGGTGGTGGTGGTAGGACGCTTCACATTCATACAGGCCTGCATGTTGGTGCGTCACAGCAGCCTGAACTGTGAGGCTGCTACCAACCAGCTCCAGACCAGCAGGCAAAGGCCTGTGATCTCTAGACGGAATGAGAACAGCAGATGTAAAAACAACCATTTTCATTTTACTTTTCATGTTTGCGCATCACAATCTGCTTCTTTCGATCAGGAAATGTGTCACAATCTGGTTCCTGCAGTTTGTCACTTGTGGTTTTCTGCCAACAAATCACATCACAACCATCACAGGATGTCTAGGTTGTGTCAGTCTGTAGGTTATGCACCTTTAAAAAAATGTGTTCAGCAAATCTAAAATTGTAATCACACTGTCACTGTAACAGTAACCATGTCGCACATGTTGCAACAATTACTGAACCAACTACAACCACGATATACTATGGGCTTTCCAGATGAAATGTATCCTGTTTTGTGGAAATAACATCCTCTTGTCACCAATGGTTGTCTCATTTTAAATAATTTGTCACTAAACAGAAGACAACAGAGAATGTGAGAATGGAATAACATATTTCTTACTTTTTGCAGGTAACCTTATAATGCGGGACATTTCCAGTGACCTCTAGTTGGATAACAGCGTCAGTCTGACCCTCCTGCAAATCTAAAGCCTCTTGGAAAGGATCACTGCTGCTCCGTGATCCCAAAGAGGAAATATCAACAGACAAATCTAAGTAAAAAGAAAACGTAAAAAGAATTATTGTTTTCTTTCGCCTCATAATGCACTGCTGCTTTGCAGTATTTGGAGGTAGTACTCACAAAATGAGGGCAGTGTTATGACCCGTGACACTTTGTGTGTGAATGAGGGGTGGTCAAACACACAGGTGACATTGCGTCCCTCAAACACAGTTACAGGGAGGTGGAAAGAACTTGTTTGGGTGTCTGAGTCTGCATCAGTCTCCCGCTGCAGATTCTCATCGGTGTTCAAAGCCAAAGAGATGTCAGTGTCGGGTCTGCCGCCAGCGGAAACGCATGAGACCACCCAGAACTCTGTTCCTCCTCGCTGCACCATCTCTGATTTAATGGTCACGTTTGGCCTCACTGCGTGGCAGGAAGAAAGGCAAAGAGTTAGTCTTTGTATAGTTTTCTCCAGTAAATTAAAATACCAGATAGCAAGTGAACACTGTTTTAATAGGAAATAGGGGCCGGATGAATTTTGGAGGGTGCTGACTTCGGCTTATCACCTTTTTCCATCTGTGTGCCTGCCCACTGCCGAGAGCCCAGATGTCTGGCCCAGCTGAGAGAGCCACAGACTTTCATAAGATCAATGTGTCTGTAACCCAATAGGCAAAAGTCGCAGTGTCACGCAATCAACAGATGTTCATAATGAGACCGATAAGGGAAGTAAGAGCTGCAAAAAGATCACACGCAGTAAAAGACATTTGGCTTTAAGTTGTAGGTTGGTTATATTAGATGAAGCTTGAGCTAAAGTTAAATCAGGAAAACCTTGTTCCTGCACAAGGTGGATTCAACTGGTTGGGACTCTTTGGTGATCGATCATAGTTCACGCACCAAAATGGTAAAGTTCAACCCCCAAAGCACTTTATTGAACGCCTGATCATCACGTTCTGTTAAATAAATATACATTCACCCATTCACCTGTCTCTCAGATGTTTTAACAAAGCACAGGAACGTATGCAAGCAGTGCAGTAATAATGTCAAACAATGTTGAAGTTATTTCAATGGAACATGCTACAAATTATATTTAAGCAGGTGAGTGTAAACTGGAGTGAAGCGTGTTTCAGAAATAGCCGTCTCATCACGGAAATGACCAACGAACTGCACGCTGCAATGCCTTTGTTGTAATATTATTGGTGATTAATTGTTCCTGTTTAATGGTGTTTCATATGAGTTAACACTCGCCAGAGCGCATGAATGTGCAACGTGATTTATGGTCTGTCACTGTGTGTGTGTGTGTGTGTGGAGCAGAGTGAGGAGGAGCAGTCAGTGTACAAACAAGAGAAAGCTCCTGCTGAGTCATGATACGCAGTAACAAAACGATACGCACTGCAGTAGATGCACATCTGTCACCTCCCGACAATTTGTCTACAAAGAAAGCAACACACAGCTGTGAACGTGAGCGTACCGTAGGTTTCCACCCTCACTGTGGTGAGTCTGGGGTTAGGGAGGGTCGGATGCTGGACCACACAGGTCACGCTGTCCTCCTCCAGGAGGCGAGTGGGGAGGAGGAGGGTGCTGCTCAGGGTGGAGGTGCCATTTGTGTGAAGAGTTTCGCTCATTTCCACGGTGAAGTTGTACACTGAGGGGGAAACGCTGTTGAGCAGCCAGCTGATGTGAGGTGTGGGCCTGCCGCTGACAGCAGAGCATGTCACCGACTGGTAGTGAGTCCCGTCGACGGTCTCGGAATTGACCAGCGTATGAACGTCAGGCCGGGCTGTAAATGAATGCAATGACAATGTCATCACCCTTGATGTGATTTGTCAATTAAATGAACAATCATCATCACTTACCTACGACAGTGAGCATCACGTTGTCTGAAATGGTCTCTTCCAATGATGAAAACTCACAGGTGTACTCTCCCTCTGCTTCCACTCTGGACACTCGCATCTTAACCGTGAGGTTGGTGGATGAGTCTGGGGCTGAAATGTCATCATCATGGCTAAACAGCTTGTGCCCCATAAATCCTGCCAGTCGTCTGGATTTGACTTTAGAATCCACCTGCCGTTTCCACTGAGCGCTGATGATCTCGCTGTCACCCAGGTACGTGCAGGTCAGGTACACGTCTTCCCCGAGGACGCCTGTGATGTTGTGTGTGATGTCAAGAATGTTCTCTTCCCCCGAACCTGACACAACAGAACATAAACAGGGTGATGAGAGCTCTCCCGAACAGACACAAAACTGCAAACGCAGGGTGAAGAGTGGGCTGGAGGCTTGTGGATGTCCAGTGAGTGATTTCTGCACATCTCAGGGGTTGACTGAGGCTGAGATGATGAATGAGGCTGACGAACAGGGTCAGTGCTTAGGAGCTTCTCATTTTATCATGATTAGCAGGCGTCAGTCAATATGAAATGGAATTTACTACAGTCACAGTAAAACCGTGCGGCTAATAGAGGACTATGTCATGTTAACAAAATGAAAGCAATGCACATGCTATAATTATGCTATGATCCACACCCAAACCACTTGACAACTCCACCATGACTTCAGGTTTCAGAGGATATTACATTTAATAGAAGCTGACAGCTTTCAACAGTCGCAGAAGGACCTGACCTACAGTCCCTGTTGTCCTGCTTCCTCTGCTGACGTCCCTTAATGACACTGTTTCCTCCATGGGCCTGCTGGAGCTGGGAGCTCTAGATACCTGATCACTGATGCATTTCTATGTGGAAATACAGCTGTGTGCACTTTAAACCAGACTGTTTCCATCAAAAACAACTGAGGCTGAAATGCTGTTATGTTGCTATATATCACAGCAGATGGAGACACTATGAAGGGCCTCCAAAGCCACTTAAAAGGGAGGGACAGAGAGAGAGGAGAGGAGGGAGAGGAATAAATATGCTGTATCAGTTCAATTATATCCAGTGGGTTCATAATTCATTTGCCCTTGCGGGTTGTTGCCAAAATAAATGTCAGCCAAGCATGGAAAAAGCACACCTCAATAAGTAATAGCTAAGAAATAATGTATACAGCCACTGCGTCATTTTGCCGGGGGCTCAGGGGACTCCTTTTCTTGACAAACCTGCAAAGTGGTACAGTCTTCTTTAACAGCCTGGAGGAAATACATATAATTATACAGTATATTATATAATTCATATAACATAAAAAAACAATGAGGACTGTTCACACAATCTCACTGAACCCAAATGAACACAGAAGGATCTTTAATGCAGCAGACTTCATTCACATCCAAACCCTGTACAACACTAATATATCAACTTAAAAAAAAACAACAAAAAAACATGTGGGTTCCAGTCAGAGCGCTGATCAATGACAGTAAACTGACGGACTGCCAGAGTAACAAAAGCTACACGCAATCAGTGACAATTTATTGTTCACCTCAGATGGAAGTTTTTATATCTGGACGAGCCTCATGAAATACAGCTGACAGTCGCAGGAAGATGGACTGAAAACGCTGCAGACTTACCAAGAATTTCCAGGCAGAGAGAAACATTCACGATGAGACCCAAGATCAACAGCCAGGAGCTTCCCATGATGGAGGGTGACAGAGCTGGATCAACCAACTCAAAGAAATAAGGTATTTAAAATGTGTGTGCATGTGTCTGTGGTTTATGGTTACGGTGCACACCCCTCCACAGCTGATATTTGTACATGTGCCACTCATACACCCACACACCCTTGTGGCAGTTGCACACGCGATATTTATCTGTGTGTCAAAAAAAAAAAAAAAAACCCCACAAAAACACTTCTCTCTTGCGCTTTCTAGAACATCACAGTCAGATCTACAGATCAGAGCATGAATGCTCCAGGTTGCCCATGCAGGAGGTGCCTGATCTATTTCTCAGCCAACTATAAAAGAGTGTCTTGGAGTAATGGTTCATACCATCTGTCTGCAGATACTGTACTTTGGAGAAATGTTGTGGCCATTATTCGATGGAACAATGCTCTTCTCATTCATGCTGAAGCTGAATTATTTCAGTCTTATGGCTGAGCACAGTTTATCCCACAGCTGAGAGGAAAATAATTTTGAATGACAAGGCATTTTTGCAACGCTCCAACACTGCATAGCAAGATTTCAGGCCGAACTCTGTGGCTGGTTTTTATTTCCTGTTAATGTCAACTTGTGTCTTGACTCATCGAGACCACAGGAGGATAACACTGAATGAAATGAGCGTCTCTTGTGACCATATTTGACATTGCTGGTATGGAACTTGCAGACGTAGTGAGAGGTTTCGCAGCGTGTGAACGTTTTACAAAGGCAATTGCTGCTTCTGTTTTTTCCTCCCTTTCATGCGTTGTACTCACAACACACTGTGGTGTTCGGCCTCCTTTCCTGACTTTAACCACTGGAAGTCAACACTCAGCCTTTTTATATCGTGAGTTTGTCTTTTAAAAGGGGTCTTTTTCATCCTAGTATTCCGCCTAAACTGATCTAGTTTGCAGCGTAACCAACCAGAGACTTTGGATGCAGCTCTTTTACCCCCTACTCAGTAATATGAGACTAACAACAATCAGATCTACATTTCTTTATTTGTACATTTTACTGTGAATTTCTTTTTTTTTTTTTTTTTGATGGGAGCAGAATATTTTTCTCAGTAACAGCAGAAGAAGTTAAGAAATTCCTAAAAATTACATACAACATTTGATTTCAGGGGAAAATGTTTGGCACGGAGTCGACTTTATGTCTTAAAATCCAGCTGATCCCATGAACACAATGCTGAAGGTGATCTTTCTGCTAATTTAATTACCTGAAGTTGCTATTCCCTGAAGGTACGTGTAGGTGGAATGAAAAGTGAGTCTGAAAACTTTTCCGTCTGGTCTGAGTGTGTGATGCTGATGTGTTTTACTGATTTAGCATCCATGGACTCAGCATATGAACTGGCATCACTTCCACCGCAATGTCTTTCCCATTATCACTTTCTCTCTGGTCACGTGCTGGAACTCAGATGGATGAGACAGTTGATCAGCCAATGATGCCAGTGTGTGTCTGTAAATACTGACAGCAGACAGTCTTTTTTCCTTCTTCTCTCCTTTATGGTTATTAATATTTGTTTTTGCATTGTCAATAACTCTGTGTGCCTTGAATTGCACAATAATGAATGCATTTTTTAATTTTTAAATTATTTTATTATTGAAGTGTGTGTTACTACTTACCTACTGAGCATTTCTTCCTTCACTGGAGGGAAATCAGCACCGCTTCTTCCTACTTTTATTAAGTCACCAAACCCCTCCAATCAAAAACATCCACATTTACTCCAACGACTCCACTCACCATGTCCACACAGAGACCACTTTAAGTGAATCTGCAAAAAAATATATCTATATATATATATTGTATGAATGTTTCATCCACACTGAAACAGTTTGGATGAGTGTCAATTATGAAACCGGGGTCCCACAGTAAACAAATCTGAAGATGCCAAGTGCACTAAGATAGGTCTGTCTGTTTATTTACCATTTGGGTCCACTGTGGGAACAACAACACAAAAAAAAACAACAGGTAGAGCCTCCTATTCACCACTCTAGTCAAACAAATGTTGTGATGTGCTGGAGAGAGCAGATGATGGCTGCACTAATAAACCAGTCAATGCTCCAAACATGTAAAAAAATAAAACATTTATTTCTGTTTTGGTTCGTACACGTTCTCACCTGGAGAACGAGAGGAGAGGAGACAAAAAAAGGCACCAGGAGGAAAAATGAACTTACATTTAACTGCACTAAAGACTGCAGGTGTGAATGCACCATAAAACTAAAATCAGTCAATTAAAGCCAACTCCGTCACAGACAGTGTGATTATAACTAAACCACTGGCACTTCAGGTCACGTGACCTCCTTCTAGCCTTACTCATCATCAGCCAGATGTCTCAGCAAAAAGTACTGAAAGGTCAGGTTTAATTTTAATGTAATTATCATTTTCAGAAATAAGCTATTCTGGCAATTCTTGAGAGAGGATCAGTCACAACTCTGTCGATTCATTCAATATGAATGAATTGCCAAGTTGTAAAACAGTGTCACTGAAGGTGACAAAGAAAACAACAACTTCAGGAAGTCAATGCACATCGAAGCATAAAAATGAACCAATATGATGAAATGGTACCTAGTTATTAACTGACCTTGTACTAATTTATCATCCCACACACCGATGTTAGCCATAGAAAACAAATGACAGGCATATTATGGTTAGAGAAGCATTTTATCAGCTTCTATAAAACATGATCAATCCCAGCCACCTCATTCATGTTTGTGATTGTATTATGACAAGTGTTTTAAATGTATCACTCTTCTTTGCAGCGTAAGCCAAAGAGGACACTGATTGAAACTTGTGTGTTTGTGGATGATTTATATGAACACTGATTCGTATTTGCACCTCTTATGATACATAAAAAGCGCCTGCAGCATGTTAAGAGAGTAACCTGTATTCTTTCAGGCATCTTGTTGCAGCTTCTTTGTCTGTTTGATTAATTAATACTTTTGGTCGTAATGCTGCTGACTGGTCACTTGGTGCCACAGCCTACATTAATGGCTGGCACACGGGGTGCTTGATGATTATTTAGTTGGGTTGAAATGGCCCAGACTGACTGAAGATGATGCATCTGATGTTCAGGTCATGAACCATTTATGTACTTCGACAGTCAAGGCAGCACTGCTGAGTGCTTAATGGTTATGTAGTTGATGGAAATGAGAGTCAAGAGTGGAGCGGCAAATAAACCGATCTGGTCATTACAGTAAGTAGAGGACAGAGTAGATGGAGGATGTGATAAATGACTCCACTCTGAAATATGTTTCAGGGGAAGTATTTTCCTCAAACAAAAACAGGAGATGAGATGCGTGTCCTGCCAGCTGATCTGGGCTCTGAAGCAAAGCTTTGGGGGGAAGGATTAGTCGCGTTCTAGGGGTGAAAAATCAAGCTGCTGGCAGAGCATCAAGTGAGAATGTCGGTGAAATGGACAGCAGATGGTTCTGGTTTGTGCACCGGTTGTTTGGGGCACGCTGAGCATGGCTGGGACTTTGCACCCCTCTAGACCTGGCAGCCATCCTGGCTTCCTCCACCGCAGGCCTCTTCCACCAGCAGACCGAAAGTTTGTGTTAATGCAACATGTACACGGGCTCATTGAATGGAACAATGACATCAAAACTCAACAAATGAGCCCCCAACTGTATTTGTTTTTTTTTTCCACTGCGCTTTGGGGGACTTTTTTGTCGTGATACGTAAACTTTTGCCCTGCCATTTAACTTGTGTTTACTTGGCTGCACACAGACCACAAAACTGACGTGCTGCTGCTGCACAACGAAAGGGGCCACACCTCAGTGACACTTTCAGAAGGGGTCATGTGCAAAAGGTCAGTCAAAGGGTTTTGTAGCTGACTTTTAGAGTATGTACTCTAGATTTTCCTTCCACAGCCAAAAAAAAATAGTCTCCACAATCCAGAGCAAAGAGCAGCAACATATCACCAAAAGGTGTCGATCAGTTAAGAAACAAATAGATGTTAATGTAATTGACAGGCTGATGCTCTCTGCAGATTTGCGTTCTGTCAGTCACTTTTTGACATAGAATGAGATCACAGTGGCTTAAATGTGTGAGAATGAGGAAGAAAACTTGACGTTCTGCTCGAGGAGCTTCCAGGTTCACCAATCAAAGATAAAACAGTCTCCGACAGCTACAGGTACTCGTCATGGCAGACAATGAATGTGCCACCACTGTATGTTAAAAGGTAGATCAAAGCAAAAGGAGTTCATTTGTGATTTTCTGCTGCTGCTGTAAGTGGTCACGTTTCAACCTGCATGAGTCACCACTTCATCCCTGAGCCAACAAGACACGGAAAGACACACAGACTCACATGCTTTCAGAGGTGGCAGGGAGCCGGAGTACCCGGGGAGAACCTGCAAGCCCCAGGACAGGAAGTGAACCAGGGACCGTGAGGTGACGCTGTGAGGTGATGGTCGGTGACAGATTTGCACTCAGAACTCTTGTTTGTTTGTTGCCTGAAATCACCAGCAGAGTAGAGTGCACATTTATCATCTTCTGGGTTGCGGTTATGCTGGAGCCGATACCAGCTGTCAAACGGGTGAACATGTCACTACTTCATCGCAGGGTCCAGAGTAGTTGGTAGACTCCAAACCATCCTCAGTGAACTACAGAATGACCCAACTGAATCTCATTTTCTCTTGTATTGTCCTTACTGATGATTTGTTGTTTGGTTTTGTTGTCGTTATTTTGTCTTACTTGGGCTGGGTGCTTGTGTGGTGCATTACATAATAACATCTTCAATCAACGAGCAAAGGAAGATTATGTAGTAATTATACATCAGTGAATACGACTAGCAGACTGACACACAACTCCACACAACCCTCTTAGTTTCATTTACTGTAGAAGATAAAAATACTTTGAATGACCTCTGCTAGAGGTGATAAAGGAGCTGAAGATGTTATTTGGTTGACAGGAGGTTGTTATTAACGTGGTGTGGGATAATGAGAGTTCACCTCGCCTCAAGCACGGGCTGCACTTAACTCAGCTGACACGACAGAAAAGTCTCATGCAACCTTAGACCCGGGTGACAAATGACTCTGGCACCGGCCACACAGGCAAGTAGCCAATCAATACAGGTTTATAGACCAGAATCACACCGAAATGTTCCCTCTGAGTTCTGTTACTTTTATTCTTGGCTGTTGAAGACAGGTGTGAGGCGACTCACTCATGTAAAGACACGGTTCTGTCTGTTTTGTCTGCATGTCACGAGCTTTGTTACCATCCAGCGTGTCATGCAAAATGTGTGCAACAGAAAAAAAGTGTAAAAATGAAAAAGTTCTGTGTGAAACACGTGGCTGCCACCTATTGGTAAACAGATGAGGCTTCTGATGCAAAAATATTTTGAGATTACAAAGCACTTGAATAAAGGAAATCCAATGGTGAAGATTTATTTAAAAAAATAGAAAAAAAGAAAAGGAAATTTAAGAAAGAAAGAAAAAATGCGATTCTGTGATTTATAAGCAAAAATTGTACTTTGCCCTAAAATTTAACAGCCATACAGCCATATGTCCATGTTTTTTTATTTGACACTGAAACATATTCATAAATTAATTAATTTTCAGAAATTAATTTGTTAAATTTGAATGGTTTTCTCATCATACACCTGTCTGAAAGCCTAATATGCTGTGCTACAGGACAATGTATACACACACACACACACAAACACACACACACCTTCATGGTCTCAAAGTACTTTACACACACTCATTCACCAATGGGCAGCTGCTGTCATCCAAGGCGCAAGGAGCAATTTAGGGTTCAGTGTCTTGCCCAGGGACTCTACATGCAGACAGTCGGAGCCAGGATTTGACTCGCCGACCCTCTGGTCACTGCACGACCGGCCCAACCAAATGAACTACGGCCAGAAGCTGTGTAGGCTAAAGTAACGCTACATTTTTCATACAATAGTTCAGAAGGACTTTATGAGTGATGTTGAAAAGAAAGATACAACCTTTCTAATGCATAAGCAAAAACTCAACTTCATTCATGTAACAACAATGTCCCATCTGTTTTTTGGACATTTTGCGCCTCATTCATGCACTGGTGGCCATGGTTTCTGCCATGCAAGACCCTGAGCTGGATTCTGTGTGCGATTTGGGAAACATTATCTCACTCAAGGTCACATTACATGTGGTCAAACACTCGCCGCGTCGCAGCCTCCTCACGCATGTATGTCCTGAGCTGTATTAACGGGTTTTTTTCTGCTGAAAACTGAGACAATATAGTGACACTGACCCGATCAAACAATTATAAACCCTCAGTCGACTCAACATGAAGTTTGTATTCTCTGAATATTTCCAACACGTGTTGGTACAATGAGCCCTGAGAGAGAGTTGGGATCTGATAACCTGTCAACCTCTCTCTCTCTCTCTCACCCTCACATACAAACACGCACACACGCAGACACACATACATACTGAGGCCTGCAGAAATCCCTGTGGCGCCTCTTGTGTATGCAATGATCACTCAACCAGTGCATTCCTGCAGCACACAGTAGCGCAGTGGCTTCAGCGCAATGACAAAAGAATCTAAAGGGCCATTCCCACATGTTTTAGCTGGAGGCACATGCGTCAGAACACACTGATGAAGACATTACACTCGGGAGGTGTCTTTGGTGTCTCTGAGCGACTGCTTTCTCTGCCCGCACCAATGTCACACAGCGACCTTTGTTTTACTGACACTGACTCAGCGTTTGTTGCTTTATGTTAAGTGATTATGCGGCTGGTTTGGTGACGCCCAGTGGGTGTGAGAGGCATTTGTCAGGGATCAGTCCAACATCTTCTTAACTGCATTTTAAAAGCCTGAAAAGCCAGAGGCAATAGATCTTGACTGGACTCAGTGATCAGAGACTAATTGATTTGTCTAATGGCTGAAAAATGAGCAGCTGCACAGGAGGGAAATCTGGTCTGAGTCAATGTGGCGTCCTCTGTTGGGCGCCTTCAAAACATGTGACAACATCTTGATGACTCAGCCCCTGAATCTCTCACCGCATCCCTGTTGATGAGCACAGGATTTTTGCCATAGACTATATACAAAGATGGACAGCATGGTTTGGATCAGCCCCGTTTGGCTGATTGCAGTAAAGAAAAGTAAAGCGAATCCATTTATTTCATTTTTATCAGATTTTTAGTCATTTATTGTTTTTGCATTTGGTTTTATTGGTTATTGGATGCTAAAATAATGGGGTGTGGCTATTGTGGTATGATTGTGTTTGTAGTGGACACTGCTGGGGCGATGGGTGATGATGTTAATTATGGGGGACGGTGCAGGTGCTGGGGCCCTTTAGCAAAGACACAGAGTGAGGTGAGCAGAGTTGAAAATAAATAGGGGTCAATTTCAAGAGTACAGAAAACTAATTTACTGATTTAATGGTGCCAGATGTCCTGTCACGGATGAGGTTGGTGGTCAGAGTTCCTTTGGTCACGCTGTTAAGCAAGAAAGAGGGAAAGTGGAGATGCAGTCGCAGATATTTCTGTTTAACAATTGTACATAAATGAGTTGAGACAACTGGTACGGATACTGTAGATGTCCTTGATTCGGCATCTTAGCCTGTAGCCGTTGATCTTTTTGGCAGAGGGGCTTCAATTTTGTACAGTGGGAGAAGTTGAATATGTGTAATCCATTATCCTAACGTTCAGTCTTTGAAGGGTTTAACGGTTTCTTCTCTGTGAAACATATATTGGTTCAGTTTATATTGGCGTCACTCAGATTTATTTGTGACCCCATCTCCATTTGGTTTACCCCATAAAGTGTACTAATCTGTAATTTGGCTATGTGTCTGGGTAAGATATCCATTTGAAACTCAAATGTGATGAATATAGAACACAGGGGGTCAGGTGTCAGGGACTGAGGTCAAGGTGTAAAAATTGGATCCAAATTTAGGAAACAAAACTTGTCAGTACATTACACATTTTAAGTACTGAGTCAGGGCTTCAGAGGCTGAACTTTTATTTAGTTTTATTTAAAGTCAAGTCAGAGATTGATTGGGTACAGGCTACATGGGAGAAGACATTGTGTCAGTTGATGTGTAACTGTAGCTCAAGAGTGGTTTCTTTTCATCTTGACTTCCGACGACAAAGCATTTTTCTACTGCACGTTATGACACTAAAGACTTTTGAAGGCAGTTTGTCTGTGGACGTCCACCAAAACCAGCTGTGAGATAATGTCAAGAGAAAGAGTGATGCTTTCTGCACACAGCTGTAACTCCTTTGCCAGCGTAAACACAGTCTGACCAAACTGCAGCGACCTCTGCCCCCGGCGGTGTCCCGGTTTGGTTGAGAGTGACTCCCTTATTATAACACTATGACTTTCCGCTATATAAACCTGATTCGCTACAAGCCAATAGCCGTTTAATGACGTTTAAAATTCTGGAAGCGAAACAAGCTGAACTTCTATTTTCAGATGGTCTTTCATAATACTGAGGTGGAGCTGGTCCGACTGGAGCCGGAGCCAGGGGCCAGACACTTTTATTGCACTGCGGGATTACTAGCTGGATGACATGAAAGTGTGTCCTCACTACCAGCAGACCCCTGATCCTCACTGCTGCCAAAGGGCCACTGCATGACCTCCAACGGTAAGACAGCCTGCAGCTAACTCTTACAAGACCAAGCACGAACCAAACAGGAATTCCCTGTGACATAGTTATGATAGCACTGCAGGAGACTCACAACAGATCAGTCCTGAGAGATCATTTCAGAGGAAATACTACGACTAGTACGACTACTGATGTTGTTTTTTTTTTTAGTAAAGTCAGTTTGCGAAGTGGCATAAGATAACTGGTGCTGTACAAAAAAAATCTGCCTTAATGATGATGATGATGATGATGATGATAATGATATAATAAACAATCCTTTACCATCAAATAAGAAACTGCAAACATGCAGAATAATGTGTACCTGAAAACTGTATCATCAACAGAATACACAATCTAAACAAAACAACAAAACCTTTTTTTTTTTAACAAAGGCCAGTCCAGACCAAAGATTCCAGACACAACATGAAACATGCAACTACGTGCAGCCACTTGCAAAAAAAAGTTCACGCTGAGGTACCGATCTGTGGCTGGCCATTGTGACCTCACGTAAACCACTGTCATGCTCCACAGCAACGTGCCATAAGGCGGAAACACACCTTTTTGATTTTGTTAGAAGAGCAATAACTGCTGCTGTGAAGACACAAAACAATTTATCAGCAGGTCCTCGTTTGTTTTGGCTGTAAACGTCACACAGCCACATGGACGTCCCACGTGGGTACCTGGTGCCAGCTCACAGCTGATTGGTCAGAAGGTTTGAGGTGCTCTGCGACCATCATCTCTGACTAAACAGGTAGAATCCTCTTGCACTGAGGAGGTGCTGAGGTGCAACAGGACCGTTCAGACTGCTGTAACCTTTGCTGCAACCGTTGCGACTGGAAACCGACTGGTGCCTTGATGGCTGAACAGGCAGCGTATTAAACCTAGTTCTACAATTGAAAATCAGGCGCCCTCTAGCAGATGAATAAAAAACAACAATCTGAAGTGTCGGGTGTGTCGGTGTACAGAAATATAAACTGTATGCGGTCGTGGTGAGTAAAGGTTCTGATTGTCTCTGATTAATGTGGAACCCCAAACTTGTGTCTGTCATATCTTCTTGTGCGTCATGTTTTACGCTGAGCAACAAATAGTTGCCTGACTTGGAGGACATTTTGAATTTTATGGATTTACAAAACATCATTATTGACTTATTAACTAGTTCATTCCAATAAACGAGGTGAGAGAGAAACAATCAAGACGCGGCTGAGGCCTGACACAAGAGGAGGGAGTAAAGGTCAAAGGTCAAAATGTGAATCTTTATTCTTATTTGTACCATTACACCCTTGTACTAATTGAAAAGGACCTTCTCACCATCTCTAGCGCTCTGGTGAGTAACCGGCTCCTGAACGGCAGCATTAACATGTGATGGGTCAGCAGGGAGCAACCTGGGATCGTTACTGCCAATAAACCTGAGTGTGCTCCAAAGTTCAATCTGACAGGAGGGATAACGCAGGAAAAAAATATAATTTGTTGAAAATCCATTTCATCCTGACCTCAAGTGGAGAAAAGGTGAGGTCTTTTATGTAACAATTCAGAAATGAAACGGAATGTAATCAACATCTGTCTTCCCTCCTGTGAGCAAAGACAGTAGAAATGTAGTGTTTTGTCTCCAGCTGTCAGTCAGTCTCTCCTTCCTCTGAAGATGCCGGGGCAGCAGCCTCCAACTCCTGACCATCGCAGCGTGAGCACAGCACAGGCCAGAGTTAAGTCTCAGTAATTAAGACTTCACGCTGCGCAACTTTAAAAGCTCCTAAATGGGCCTCCCGCTGCCCCCCCCGCACCGCTCTGTTCAAGTCATTTATACGATTTGACGTGAGCTGTACTTCACCTCATCCTCGCCTCTCTGCGAACACACGCCACTGTTATGGAGGAACAATGGAGATCTTCTCCTCCTTTTGTCTGAATTTACTTTTATTGTTGCCATGCCTGTATATGATCTTGGCTGTGTTTAATGAAGTCAAAGGGGCCTGTGCTTAAGACAGATCAGATGATCAGGAATTCAAGAGGTCGGGCAGGAAACGATTATGAGAAAGGCAAAAGTTCAAGGATGGAGGTTAAATCAATTCTGAGCCTCCTCACTGTCATTCTGACCTTTTGGTATCATGAATTATTGTTTGGTTTCACTCTGTTATGCATTGAAAGACACTTTAAGGTCATTTGTTTGGGACTGTGTGTCAAGGTTTTTGCAATGAGGACCCAATGTGCAGATGATATAAAAATAGCAGGAGGAAAAAAAATTAAACATAAAGTGTCTTTTATAAAAAGCCAGACAGCACAACTTAAAATATTGTAGTTGAACAAAAATTCCACTGGGGAAAACTCGAGGAGGAACCGTGAGGAGGAGAGGACACGGTAACACAGGCGAACCAGCAAGACACACAAGAACCAAAGGACTTAAATAGACAGTCAACAGTCATGTGAGAGCAAATGAGGGAAAGCAGGGAGCTGACTGGCTGAAACACAAGGGAGGACAGAGAACTGGAGACAAGACACACAAGAAACACACAAGGACTGGACAGGTAATCAAACACAAGGGAACCCAAACATAACTGTGACAAGAATAACTAAAGCATGAGAGACACACATACACGTGACACACGCAACATATGAAACAAAGGATGCACAGGAAAGAATGGAGGAACAGAAAAAAACACAGTCTAAAACAACACAACAGCAACAAAAGGCGACTCATCACTTTGATTTTAAACAAGTTCATACACACACTGCTGACAACACACATTGTTTTACTTTTACTAAAATCAGCTATGATTGGTCAGATGAGTGTCATATGGTTGAAATCTGTGATTCAAAATCAAATGTTTCATCTTTTCCTGTAAGTTGATGAGAAATCATGGTGATTTGCAGACTTTATTATTCACTGTGTTGTGTTTGACTCATTCATTCACCATTTCTTCTATTGTAGCTGCAGGTAAAATATAATAAAAGGAAGGAAGGAAGGAAGGAAGGAGGAAGGACTTTAGAGGGAAAGAAAATGGATGTCCAATAATTAATTGGTAAAACCCCCACAATAAACTGGGGTGATATGACAGTGTGCGATACAAGCTTCTATCTGCGTTCAATATGAAAAGCTCTGTACACACAGTAACTCAAACTTATACATCAGATCTGTTCAGGTTGCGTTGATGTTGTTGCAACAAAAAACAGCACATGTCCTGACTGTAGGCTGTAGCCTAGTGATACATCATCGAGCTGAACAGCTGAGTGTGGCAGACTCATCTGTTCCAGTCAGGAAAGGTCACCTGGTTCAATAAAAGACTGAAAGGAAAGGCTGCCAACACACATCAGAGCTGATAGGACATTATAAAACTCCAACTAGCTGACTTATGAATGATAAAGTGACTTTGTGGGGGCTTCTTGGGGCAGAAATTGCTTTTACGACCGCTCATCTGCTCCACAAACCAACAACAACAGCGGTGGTGGTCTGCTGAGCTCTGACAGCACAAACCGTGGCAGCGGTCACATGATAGGAGCTGTCACGTGCACAAATGGACACAGTTGGCGGTAGCCGTGCGGAGAACGGACGGCCGGCATCCACACGAGCAGGCCCAACTGTTCCGAGCAAGCATGCAAAGTATCAGACGCAGGGAGCAGAGGGTGCTCGGTCAACGAGATTAGCTGCTGCCTCCGGAACCTTGGAGAAGTCCCAGGCTGACAGATGCAGGCAGGTGAAAGAAACAAGCGTTTTAACACTAAAAATAACAAGTGAGAACATGCAGACAGACAGACACAGAGACATGCAGACAGACAGGGCTGCACTGTGATGGATGACAGGGGTCTGTTCCTCCATGCCACAAAAACGTTTACATTGCATTGACTGCTGAGATGAGGCATAACAATCCACTGCTGAAATAAATAGATAACAAATAAGTCACGCCTTCCCACCAAAAAAAAATATCCATCATATGATAATTGATCTTTTAACCAAGTTTGATTTAGTCAATTAACTTGAAACTTGACTGACCCAATAGGCAGCAAATATATGTATATTATATTGTATTGCTTTGAGTATTTTAGGTGTAATCTAATACAGGGAACATTCTCTGCAGAGTGATGTTATTTTTAGAATCAATAAAAATGCAGCTCAGGTTCACACCTTGCTCGTTTTGTCTGCAGTACTACTTTGTGTGTGTTTTTTTTTTTTTTTTAACGCACCACAGACATTTCCCAGGGTACATTGCATTGTTTTGTAGGGATTAAAATTCACTGAAGATTATATCTGCTCCAGCACTGCAGAATAATGCAGGGTGGATGTGGGGGTCTCTCACAGCCCAGTGAGAAGGCTGCCCACCCAATCCGATCAGAGACGCTATCCTCAGCCCAATTACACTCTGATGACTCGGATCTGTAGGAGAAACTCAAACATGTGTGTGTTTTTGTCTTCCAGGCAGATCAGTTTCTCTTCTTAAATATTTTTGTCATATCTGCATATTATCTCCCAGATCTTATAAAACACATCTTGATCACCCCAGTCATTTCATATTGTGCAGTTCTGCAGATGTGCTACTGCCAGTACTTTCTGTGGAAAACTTTCTGACTCAGCAGAGAGTAATGCAGCTTCACAGTTTTCTTTTCCCTCCCCCCTGTTGCAGTGGAACAGTCTGGGAACAGCAGGGCCGGATCTTTGCGTGGCTGTCAGTGTGATAGAGAGCAACAATGCAGCTCATCGATGAAAACCATCATTGTCTTTGCTCTCGGTCTCGGAGGATTCGCTGCACAAAGGCTGTTTTGTCCAGGAGCCCAACCTCTCCTCTTTGTCAGGGTTCAGCCATAAATACCACAAACAGGTCAGATTCACTCCTTAAAGGTGACACAGAGGAACTTTCTACGTGGCGATTCAGCTAATGGCAGTGTTGTTGTTCCTGTCACTTGTATGCAACGCAACACAAACACACACACACACACACACACACACAACCCCTCCCGTTCTATAGTACGTATGTGACTTGACAGTGGCCTTCCGTTATGTAAAATCAGCTTTAGAAACATCAACAGCTCTACACAATGATGACCCCCAGATTTTTGCACCATGTCAGGAAACTGCACACTATAGGACGTCCTTATGTCCAGAGCAAAGATTCCAGGTGCAACAATCTTGAAAAGTTCAACTACATGCATCATCTCTGGCATTTCTCCTCTTGATTTTGTTTTTGCAACTGGTGTAAAGACACAGTTGTGTCTCAGAGGGGATTATCATCGCATCCTCCTTGTCCTCCATCCACAGGTTAGCCATGTTTGCCAGCATTTGAGGCGATCTACAACCATTATGTGCGATCGAACAGCAGGGGCGCTGCCAGGGATTTTGGGCCCCATGAAGAAATATCATATTGTTGCTCACCTTCTTGTGGTTCAGTGGGTAGGGGTGGGGGACGGGGGGGGGGTGTTGCTGGGTTGTTCTGAGACAGTACCGACAGGTCGAAATAGCAGCTGCTGAGTCTGGTGGGGAGGGCGGGACACTGAGCTAAAATGTAGTTCATCTCATTGTGCCCATCAAGCTAGCTAACAGGTTGATGTCAACCACTCACAGACCATAACCCAGCTTTCCTGGATAAAAACCGGGTGACATATTTTCTCCCTTTCCTCTCTTTTTTTTTTCTCTCTCTCCTCTTTTGGGACCCAGACTTCGTCCTTGTTAACATCTCAGCAGTCTCTGATTCACTACGTGTTCTACCCCAGTCTGTCTGCTGTACACCTGACTAGCGCGATTGGTGGGGCTGTACCATTTCATGGAGAGGGGGGGGGGGGGGGGGTTAAAA
>CAAKHB010007064.1:86200-110672 GCA_901007665.1 Aeoliscus strigatus
ATGTGACCACATGGTCCAACATAAACTTAAGACCAAGTTGTGTCCCACTGCAGCATCTGCCACATAGTAAATCTGCCCACAGCCTGCAGCTGTCAACAGGAAGCCCAGAATGACCTCCACAGACACACGCATGCTCAAAGAGTCAAACCCACTCACACACACACACACACACACACACACACTCTGGTCTTTCATCTGCCTATTACTGGCACACGTCCAGCACGATATATACTATACATGTACTTATGACAAAAAAATAATAATAAAAAATTGATATTCAATTTCCAGCACCACTTTGAGTTATTATTACAGAAAATGGATTAGACACATTGATCAATTCTCTGTTTGAAATCAGTAAAAGATCAAATTTGGACAATGTTCCCAAAGCAGAGAAGGGTTTCTGCTTTGTGTCCTGCTATAGTTTCTTTATGTCTCCATTGTCAGTCGGCACATACTTTCCGCAGCTTGTGAACATTTACAAGAACATCATTTTTTTTTTTTTTTTTTTAACCAGTTTGTTATTTCATGGGCTGGCAGGGTCAGTTTTGCTGAGTGCCTTGTAAATGTCTTTTAGGACCTCAGCTATACAGGTTGGGGGTTGGAGGGCTATGAACACTTCAGAAAGTGGAGTACATGAAAGTAGCAATGTCAAATAACATTATCACATCAAAAGGAGTGAAGTAATTGGAAAAAAAAGCAATTGTGGCCTCCATCTGTTCAGTTTGTGACCAAACATCCATGACATCATGTCATATTGTCCCGTTTTCCATTTCACATTTCACAACATGGACTGATGCTGCAGTACTCACGGTACAGATGGGTTTAGGAAAAGTGTTAGCGCAGACGGCTGAAGCAACCACCCTGCACAAAGCGTATCTCTCATCACTCTTCATTAAATAGACATCTGAACTGTAAACAGTCAACAGCCTTGATGAGACGACAGGAACAGAGGACATGTACGCATGCACACACCCGCGCACCACTCTCCACACACCAGTGCATTTAAGACGGACCAGTTGCGAGCAATTAACACTAATGAGTGTATACTGGTCAGCTCAGCTCTCACGGTGGCAGAAAGACGTGGGGTGTGTACCATGTTCCACTGCCAACCTGCCATCTGCGCCCCGCACTGAGGAAATGAGGGGATTAGGCCCACATGCACGATCCCTGCCACCAGCAGAATCCCAAAAGCAACAGCACTTGAATGTGGAAAACATGGCAGAGTGACGGTGGGCTATTGTCCACATGCTGAGAAGAAACCCCACCTGCTGACACGCAAGGGCATGTGCTTGGATTAGCACGAGTGAGGACATACTGACAGAGGACAAAAACATATGATGCCTTCAGTGCTTTCAACTTTGACAATTTGTCATCATCTGGCACAGACAAAAGAATTGCTTGATTGCAGGACGCCATGAGACAGAGAGAGTCCACGTAGAAAGGTGAAGCATGAGAAGGAAGAAACAAGCTGTGCGCAAGATGTGTGAATATGTTATCAGGACTTAACCTGAGGGACCCAAGACTGGGAACACACCACAATTCACACCACCAGAACCTCATGACGGCCTCTGGAGACTGTGTGAGACCACCACCTCCTTCACACACCAAGCAACAAGGAGCACAAGGGCCCCCAGGCCATCCTGGCTAGTGGCGACACTTTCATGTGTCACTGGTTTCCTCGTCATGGTCATCAGCACCTCTACTAAACAGGCAGTGTTCTGTTGTAGAGGAGGTGAGGAGAGGAGGGTCACAGCTTAAGATGTATGCCAAACAGTCTACAAGGCTGTTTGCAAAATAAATGGAAAGATAAATGAATAAATCCACTGACCTTGGGTGCAATTAGCCCTTAATTACTGCACACCTCTGCCATGTGCCCTGGGAAATACTATAATTAAAAGGGGATAATGGAAGGCAGCAAAGGATTTTTTTTTTCTTTCTGGCTTTTACTGAAATACCTTCTACTTAAGAAGACCTACCAGGCTTCCAGCAAGACAAAATAGAGGGAAATTGCTTTTAAGAATGTTGTATAGAGCAACAACATGGCTTCCTGACCAAAGTGACAAAACTGTTACATGGCTGCTTGTGCTGGAATGACCATTCCATCCATCTTCATCCTTCATGGCTGTTGAAACCATCATTATCCTGCCAACCACACACATGCAAGTGCAAGAACATCACAGAGCAAAACTAGTCTGTGCACACATCAAGGGCTTCAATTGAGCCATAACATTCATCATTTGGACCGCGTATGTGTGTCTGTCGCTCCACACTACCTGATCAGGCTGGAGAGCCCCATAATCATAGTCTATCCAACATTCACCACTGACTGTCAGCTTTTGTCTCATGACCCCCCAACGCAGACACTTTACAGAGCTGTTGACAGGCTCAATTTCTACCGGGTTAGTCACCTTTTTTCCTCCAAAGATTACGTCATCCAAAATCAAATCTCAAAAATGGCCTCGAGCAACCAGTAAACAGGCAAGTCACAAAGCTGAATGTCTTATGTGTTGTATGTGTTAGGGAAAAGAACGAAAAGGAAATCACCGGCCCTCTCAGATACGGAATGAGTCATTACTCGTAAACCAAAGCCGGAACCTAAAATAGACCGGGATGACATGAACAGCATGGCTTTTGTGGGCCTCATATACAACCTATCAGACCACGGTCAGAGCTGGCAGAACATTGTCCAGCGGTGGTGTTTAACTGGATGCTTGTATTTGTTAATGTGTCTAGGCTCCTGCGTTGTTGTGGGAGAGAGCTGCTAACAGAGAAGCCGTTGTGAATAGGACTGGCTGAGCTCCACTGTCTCGTTCAGCCAAACTACCATATTCACACTCTCTTTTATTAGAGAGCCTTATGAACTGGGGGCGCTCTGTGTGGGTGAATAATCTGTCTAACTCTTCACACACTGCCTTTTTTTTTTTTTTTTTTTTTTTTGAGATTGCGGTGTCAGCTGGGTTGAGAGCTATTGCCCAAACGAGTGTGCTTTTGCTTTAATGCTGTCCTTTTTTTGGTCCTGACTTCTTCTGTGTCTCCGGCCAGCTGAATAGCTGCCGACACCCTCTCTTTCATGGTGCCCTCCTTGTTGCTGGAACACTGACGCCTGGGCAGGACCCGGGTCTTAAATAAGTTAGAGGCCTGACACATGTGGACTGTGAGTTGACAGCAGCTTTGTGGCAGAGGCAAGAGGTGTGGGAGTTGGGGGGCCAGAGGCACTCAGGGAGGGACAACAAGCTGAAGGAGGCCCTTGAGAAACAGCCTGGAACAACAACCATAACAACACCTCAACAAGAGCTGCAGTCTTCCAGGAGACTTGAGCGAAAAAGGAAGGAAAGAAACAGCACAACATGCCAACAAGAATCATATAAACCTGCATCAGAGCTGCAGGCTAAAAGAAAAGGCAGAGTGGAGGGGAAATAAAAGGTAACCGGAGAGGTAAAAAAAAAGGTCTATATTGGTGCGTTCAGGCTGCAGACAAACTCCTTTCTTGTCATGCAAAGGGAGCTAGAATGTGAAGAAAACAACTCAGCTAGTCGGAGGAAAATTGATGTGACAGGTGAGAAAAAAGTTGAGATGAACGTGGATATGTGTTGGTGTCACACGACGTATTGTAGCATGTGGCACCTGTGAAAAGGCCAGCGGGGAGATAAACAACTTTAGAAAAACGAACCAGAAATACTGTGACAGCGTGAAGAAAACAAGATGCCAAGTGACATCGCATTGTTTGTCTTTTCAAAATATCGTCTCTGCAAGGAAAATCATGATTACCGAAGATCACTGATAGGATTCCAGCAGAAGCTTCACAATGCCCAAACACTATAATAGGAGTGGGAGGAAAAGGCGAGGAGGAGGAGTGGGTGGTTTTCCAGGACAGCAGACAGAGAGAAAGACAATTTTCTGGGAACTGTTTCTCTGCCGTTCGTCTTTCTCCACATCTCTCTGAGTCACTCTCTACTGGCCCGATCCCAGTTTAATCCTCCGCTTGTCCGCCGTCTATGAAGATTTTACACTTGTCACTAAATGCTGAATTTCTTCTCGACTCCCACAAATGTTAATTGGGGGACAGGCCAGGTTGGCACAGAGATGGCGAAACTGGCTAAAGAAGGGGGTATGTGTCTCTGAAATTGGCAAATGTGTTCTTCGTGGTTGCAAGGGTTGTCTGCTACTGCTACTTAACGGCTAACAATGTCATTTAGGGTGAAACCTTGACTGTTCAGCAAGACGACCAGCTTATGGAGTGGTGGACGATGCACACTGACAGACATGATTACATCACCACCTGTCCCAAATACATCACATTATTATAAATTTACGTCTGTGCCTGGTCTGGTGAGTGTCTGAGCTCTGAACTCTTTGTCTAATTACTCTTGGAGGAGTCACTTTCCCTTTTAGCAGCTAATGTGGATTTACTGATTTAATCCTGTGTTAAACCATGGAACCATCTAACTGATAGAACCAAAAAAAATACTTCTGTGCAACATGGACAGTTTTTTTTTCAAAGGGAACAGTGGCTAATGGTTTTAAATGCCACTGAACATTTAAGCCTGCTGTCATGCCCACTATGGTGATTCCCTCCTACAGCTGCAACGCTGTTTTCTTTTCTACACCTCAGATCTCTTAAGCTTTGTGCCATGAAGCTATGCCACTGGTATGCATCCACTTTGGGCAGTGGATCGTCTGCAATTTGAAATGGGATGAGAGGAGCTCACGGTGAATTATTGGGGGTGCAGACAGCACCATGTGTTACACGGGCTGGTTAACCCGACTCACAGAGGAGAGAGGTGTGCTAACAATGAACAGCCCCAGACACAGGAATGCGTGGGGCAGTAAAATGCTACACAGCGCCATTCATCATTGCACCCACAGCTCAGCAGGGGCACGGATATTGACGCTTCCCCCCAACACGCCCTGTTCCACAAACACATTTCAGCATACTTGTAGTCTCCTGCTGTGTTTATTTCTCCTCTGTGTCTTTACTCCTAACTGACTGCTTGTCACTGATATGTTTGTCAGACAAGTTCTTTTTTATTAATAGCTCTAAATAATTTGAGGTTTAGTGTAATGCCACATAGGCCAAGATGGTGGAAACCTGATGGGTCACCTCTAGGACTGAATGCCAGGAAGTAGAAGTCTAATATCCAAAAGGGGAAACCAAATAGGAAAAGCAATAAAGATTGTTCATTTGTACGGACTAACCCCGTTCATTCAATAAAAAGCAAGTATCTGTGACCAATGAGTCTAAATGTGGTCCATATACACTGCTATGGATCATTTAACCCATCATCAACAGTGTAACGCAGCAGAACTGAAAGTGTATGTCAAATTCCAGGGGGCGATGTGGGAGTGTGTGTTCGATACCCACCAAAGCCTTCGGTGGTAAATCCAAATATTTCTGGCCAATTTAAACACAACATAAATCTGTCGGGCAGCAGGCAGCCAGCAACAAACAGCCTCAGGGACAGATGTGTCACGACCAAAAAAAAAAAAAAAAAAAGTCAAAGCCAAAAAAGTCCGCCTGCAATCTATTCTCTGCTAAATGTGTCCGTCCTCATGGAGAATACAACCACTGTTTATCTCAGTAAAGCTTTTAAACGTTAAGCCACATGCTCACAGTTTCCTCTAAACCACAGTATGGCAACAACAAAGCAAGCAAATGTGAGATCCAGACGCTCATATGCAGAGCTCTGCTCTGTCTACTCTGTCGGAAATTCCCGGGGATATTAGGTATGAGAGTGATTTAACAAAGAGCTGGGATTAGAACAGTGTGTAACAAGGTGCTTGAAGCAAAATACAAAAAAAGGAAACAATAGGCGATAAGGAAGACTGTGCTGGGGAGATAATTAATGAATGGCTGTGTCAAATAATACAAGCTGTAACAGTGGGACCTCTTGTCCTACTTCTGCTTCATAATGCGCGCACACAGAGACACACAGACTCACAAATAAGGCAGCAGTGGTGGTGGTGGTGGGGGCGTTAAGATGCTGATTCTAATTGTTGTTTGGCTGCTTAAAAACACCTTTAGGAACTGTATCACTGTATCTAAAAAAACATCAGCCAACTGATTGGAGGCCGAACCTGGTATGCTAGGTGATGTAGGGTGGGGGCAGGGAATTCAGGGATTTGGACTCTTTGTTCGGCTGTGTCAGATTGTCAGGCCCACGGGGGAAACAGACTTCCCAAAAAGCTGGACAGATCCGAATGGTCTGTGAAGTGTTTTATATGGAAATCCTGACACCTGGTTTGCGTTAACCATGCAAGTCAGACCAGAAGAAAAGACGGTTAAAAGAAGTGCAAATATCCCATAAGACGTGCTTCTGCCTTAAATTATGGGAAGTCATTTTGCCAGCGTCAGGAAACCACCTTATTCCTGTGGCAGGTAATTGAGAGCGGTGATGTGAATAGAATGTTGGATGCAGTGAAGGCCTGACTCACCCCTCAGCGTCAATGTCTCTCTAAGGCCCAGGAAAGACCCATTGTTCAATTGGGGGGGGGGACACAAAAAAAGGATTAATTTGAATTTGGTTTACAATGCCATGCCTTTAAGTTAATCCATCTGGCCTGTGCCCTGGAGTTGCCAGCTACTCCCTCCATTCACACTGCCAGGGCTCTTTGTCTGCAGATGGGGTAAATGTCAACCCCACCACAGCTTGGACATACACCGACACTGAGAGAGAGAGAGAATAATAAAGACAGGCAGAGCAAGCCTGGATTTATACATGTTATTTATGAACATGTAGGAGATTGTATTTAAGTACAATGATACATTTTCTCAGAATCGCCTGCAGTTTATTATGCACATCGCGGCTGTCATTTAGTATGAACAGATGGAATGTTGTCTTTCAGAAGTGGTAAATAAAAAAATATATCCTTCCTTCTTGTGTAGTTAGTAAGTAGCGTGCATTATCTAGCACCCCTGCTGTGCTGAGTTGAGTATCTTCATAAATCCATTAAGCTTGTTTCCTCCCGCTCTCCCAGAAAACCAAATTAAAATAGACTCATAAAGATTTCTGTTGTTTTTTATTTGTTTGAAAATGTATTTTTTTTTAAATTATATATATATATAAATCCGTCTTGCCACTATTTCAAATGTGGCAATCAAAATTAAGAACAAATTCGTGGGGGAATCAAATACTTCAGTGTGCCATTTCTAAACTCTTTTTTTTTTTAATCCCTGGTACATTTCTTGAGCTGGAATGACCTGAAAATCATACCTCAATCAGAGAGAGAACGAGAGAGAGAGAGAAAAAGAGAGAGACACTCCAACGGGAGAGGCATCCAAAGGGAAAACGTATGGAGCCCAAGGCACAGACTGAAAGATGATTAAAAATCCTCCTCTACCATCACTGGGATAAGAGCGCTGCCTCTCCTTCACACCCACCCTCATCCTTTGCCAGAGGAAAGACTACTGACCTGTGTTTTTCAGCACCGACTCCCAGTACGCCCCTGAAGGACACGCACCTCGGCAGATCAGCAGAGGACAAACTGAACAGTTGCGGCAGACATATGCATGGTGAATGTGATGCAGCGAAACAAGAGAAATGCAGATGGGGTGTTTGAAGTCTCTAGGCTGTTACCTAGTTAATGCCTTTCAGTTTTTAAGCAACTCTACCCACTGTAACAAATATCACTAAACATGAGGAAAATAGTTCATTTGGTGCTGAAGTTAATTAATGCAATTCATCTTGCTCTCCAGAGAGCTAAGTAAAATAGAATATGTACAAAGGACAATGGGAAGGATTTTAATTAAAGAGGTCTTATCAAACAACTCTACCGTCTCAGCTGATGTCCTCCTGGCATCACTTAACTGCTCCTCTGCATTAATAAGGTAGTTCACATTTTGGAGAATTATTAGTATTCATTATTAGTATGTTGGAAGAAGTCAGTGTAATTCCACAAATTCTAAAACAGCACGCTTGCTGCACCTTGTCTTCACTTGGAAACTCCAATATGCACTCCTGACTTTGTTCTTTTTAATAAAGTGAAGCGAGATGAACAACGCTGGCGCTGATATTTTATTTATGCATGGTGCTTTGCACAGACCATTTGAAGGGTCTGAAGTTAATAATACCAGATGAGCTCTGCATTTTTTTATTTTTTTTTTTTTTGATTTTCCACATATCAAAAAAATGGAAATTCTGCAAAAAACAGTCTTGTAACATTTCAAGCTCACGCACAGTTTCATAGCTGTTCTAAGAGAAGGAAAAACTCATTACAACACAAGACTTTTTTTTTTTTGAAAAAGATGATCAACTAATTAAATTAACATGAATGTAAAAGCCAACTGTGATGCCTCAGGGATTGCACTGTACTTCAATTACATTTTGGCTTTTTAGGTCAAGCCTTAGTAGTATGATGAGGATTTAACTAATATTCAATTACACAGTGGCTTAGTTCTTAATATAAGCCAGCAGATTTAGCTGTCAGCCTGAGTTTGACAGAATTTACCATGCAAACACAGATAAATGAACACAGTGTTTTGGCCATGTCACATGTGTTTAACCTACAAAGGTCCTGCATCCTGCATGCACTTCCTGGTACACAAGCATGGTGTCAACTTTACTTACAAGAGCTCTTTGTCACAGACCGAAATGTGTTGATTCTCTGGCCAGTGTCAGGAGTCAGGTTCATACTGCATGCTGTTTAAATATTCTTGGGCTTTGTCCACGCTGACACCAATTTTCAGAACATTACACTTGTGCCAGACGTACATAACATTGCGAGGCTGAGGATTGCAGACATGCAGAGTAGAGAGGTCCTCTCGCACCCCGTTAGTTCTAGCTGTGTGTTGCGCATTCCAGTCTCCTTTAGTGTGGGGCCTCTAAACTGTGTCATCTATAGAACTCTAATCTACCACAGGCCCGTGCAAATAGAGGATGACCAAACACAAATAAATACGAATGAGTCGAATCTTGGGCTTTAACCATCGTATGCACGATGGAAACCAGACAGTACTGTTACATGTCGGGTCAATTTAGGCTCAATTACAGAACCCCTACTGAAAACAGCGAGTGATTAATTTTAAGTCTTTAAAGTGTCTCTCCCTGCTTGCTGGAAAGTTGGGAAGTGGATCTCAGGAAACAGTACCTTTGGCCCTGCAGCCCCATTTCACCCCACACTGCCTGTCAAAATCCCGAAAGTTTATAAACACAGACAAGCGGGATTAAAGGTGCAAGAAGGGAGGGAGGGTCAAAGCAAAGGGAGTTTGACGACCCCCAACTCCCTCAGTGACAGATACCAGTTGCCCCTAAGCTCCAGTGGCTCATGCAGACCACACTGCAGCAGGGATAGAGGTCTCTGTGCATGTCTGGAAACGTCAACCAACTCTGTTTATTCTTATCAGTTGTTTATCAATTAGTTCAGAGTCAGTGTGCATGGTATAAGGACAGGCGCCGAACTGACAGAAAACGAGTGGTGAGAGCAGCCTACCTGATTGTGTCAGTGGTTTTACACCCAAAAGAACATTATCGCGCACACGGTAGTAATTGAACAGTAAAAACACTGCTTTTACAGACGATAAGAGAGGGGCCATAGAGGGAGGGATGCATCCTGAACACGAGGACTCTACAAAGACACTGTCCCTGCTTTTTGTGTGCGACATCAAAGAGATACCGCTCAAAAGCTTTTATTTCCACTGCTGAAGTACTTGACTATGAAAGTCCCACCGCCCGTATCCTGACAGCATGTGCATGTTTTATACACATAATATTACTTCACTCTGACATTTTTTCAGCCTGTTTGTAAATCACTTTTCAGCATGCATTCGGCTTCTACGGTTAACTTGAAAGGGAGCGCTGCATTTGTGGGCGTAATCAGTCAGGATTTTATAGCAGAGCACATTTGGTAAGCCTGATGACATCCAGCTAGTCTTCTGCTGTACAGTTGTATTGCATTAACACACAATCACAGTAATCAGTCATCTCCCAGTGTCAGCTACAAGCACAGTGTGGCAAAATTTAATTATCTCAAGACTATAATTTTCACTGAAATGAAGTTGGCCTGTTTTTTGGAACAGGGACGGATGAGACACAATGAAACTGAAAGGACAATAGAGGGCAGTTGGAGTTAAGCAATGCAGTATCCATGGACGTCAAAGTCCAAGGCATGACGGGTTATGTTTAGTTGGAGAGCTCTTACTGCAGCACAGCAGACTGAGCACCTTCAATCTGTCCAATGCAGAAACATTTAACTCTGTCAGCCAATTACAGACCAAAGCTGTCAACAGGGCAGAGAGATGATGGAGCTCCCTGATGAATTAAGGCATTTATTTTGAAGATATTTAACACACACACACACACACACACACACTCCCCTGGGTCTCATACATTTGACTTTGTTCCACAAACTCCAGTGATGGTTTGCAGAAAAAAAAAAAAAAACGGGAGCGAGCATCTGTTTAACTTCAGCAGGAGTAAGAACTTAAATTGACATCAAAGCTGCATGATGAATGGGGTTCCTATTTAGCATCCGTGACCACTTCCTAGTGAATTAAGGATTGCTGTTTGGAAATAAAATGGAGTGAACATCTGTTTAGCACACACCTTGGCAAAGGGATTATACCTCATACTATATGTGCTTTACTTGTAGGTTTCATTCATCCCTTTTCTCTAGAAACAAGGAAGATGCTCATCCTCCCTCTGCCATTAAGGGATGAGCAGAAGGACCCAGAGAGAATGTTATCTCACCTCACTGACATGATAAAGACATATTGGTGTTGGAGAGAGACATACAGGCATTTCAAAAGTAGGAAAAATTCCACACTGTTTATAATCAGTTTGAAGGACGAGTTGACAATGGCTATTGGCTCCAGGGCTGTAAAGAATGGGCAGGATGGTTCACCATGATGTTGTGAGTACAGGAGAGAAAGAAATGAATCTATAAAGTACTTGGCCTAGTTTCCCTTCACCTCTGACCAACTCTAATTTCTCTCTTTGGAATATTCGTAAAGTCTGTCAGGGACATTCATTTTCTGGGACAATTACTCTGTTGTTGACGTACAAAAAAGGAAATACATGATTGATGCATTCAACTAAATTTGCAGGCTCATTAATAACATTATGACAGTGTCTCTAAAGTGTGTTTCTTTCATCTGAAGGAAAAGAAATCTTGGGGAAATAATAGCTTGTTTTGAGATTCTACCCCGTTTTACGGGTAAGGAAATGAGACAGAGTCCAACCACGTATGAAGAATTTATTCCTGCTGCAAAACTTTGCCATTTACATCATTGCTACGTCTTTCCGATGACTTTTCCATTCTACCTGTCCAACAGAGGACAGAGGGAGACACTACATCTCAGAGGAACCTTGGAAAAGTGGAAAAGTTACATTTTTTATTCTATTTCTGTTAATAGGCTTGTGTGTGTGTGTGTGCGTGTGTGTGTGTGTGTGTGTGTGTGTGTGTGTGTGAGAACCACCTCAAGCAGTGATCAGTCAACACTTATGTCCCAATAACTGTTAATTACTTTTGTTCAGATGGTTATCTGATGAGACTCACATCGTGAAAAGAGTCAGCTGAAGTGATGGCGAGTCCACATACCTAATGATGAAAAATGTGTCCTCAGATAAATTAAGCTAAGTGTAATGTAATGTATGCATTGATTTTTGCAGTTATTAAACAACAATGTGAGCATTGGCTGCTTGCACCCTATAATCAACGTAAATGTCTGTGAATTGTGTTTATAGATGGTTCTGACGAAGAGAGTTCTTTCATCTTAAAACCCTGTCATTAATTTTTGCATATGAAAAAGTCCATCGCTACAAAGTCGGCATCCTAATCAAGGTGACCTCTAGGGCGTGAAACATCAATGGATCAGGTGCAAGCCAACTGTTCTATTGAATGTGGAAAGCTGAAAGGAATCATAGCGACTTCAAAGAAACCTTTGGCCAAACCCAGAGGGAAAAAAACGGGACACTTTAAACAGTTGACATCAATCAATAACAGTCTGGGAAACATATTTGTATTTTTTTTTTGACCATTGACAGTTCTTTACTCTGAGCATCTGCTAATGCATGATAGGCAGTAAGATTCTGTTAGAATTAACTTCACTAAAGACCAACTTGCATTGTGAAGAAACTCCTCTTTGCAAAGGGATAAAAGACAGCTGTCAGGGCACAGTGAGTGTTCACCACCACTGAGGACAGCCTCTGTTTGCTGGCAGCAAATAAGTGCCTGTGGCCCATTTAGTATCTATTTCTTTTCTGCAAACAAAAGAAGTGTGCCATTGAGATGACACGAGTACTTCTCAGTTGCTCCCACTACAGTGCCGTTCAAACACGGAGCTTTGTGTGGAACGAGCCCAAAGCCAACACAGTCAAGAACTCTGAACCAACCAGACTACAAGAGCAGGTTATGTTGCCAAACCAGCACAGAGGACTTTTTTTAGAGTCCCTTCTGTTTTGGACGGCTTTCCATGGAAACTTGTTCATTGGTCATAAAATGAAGTTTGCAAGAAAAACAAATGTAACATAATGAGTACATTGGATCTTTCAAGCTTGACTCGGTCTCATCACAGGGACACGTATACAATGTACGGCAACACGCTTACAGGCTGAGAGTTGCCAGCTGTCTGAGATCTTTGAGAGAACAGAACACCACCTGTCCCATTATTTTGCCTTCTCAAGCCAGGAGAGACTCTGTCCAACTGGAGCCACAGAATCCTTGTCTCATTTCCCAGCCTTAATTAGCTTCTTCGTTATTTTTCTCTTTCACACCTTATCATTGTCTTTGTTGTACTAATGCATGTCTCCTCATCCAGATTGGATCTCATGTATCCAGAATGGCGCCCTGGTGGAGAGGCCTGACGAACAGACGGACGACGACAACATTCCTGTGAGTACTGTCATTGACAATATGTGCGATCACTGTGTATATATGATCTCACTCTTTCATACTGTGTGTTTTCCGGAGTTGAGTATTCCATTCAGTTCTCATACAGAACACAAAATCAGTTACAGATTTGAAGCTTGAAGCTCTTCATTTTAAAAAATGGAGGAGCATTCTTTCAATTTGTGCTGGCAGCTCGACAACCAACAGTCAAATTAAAGCAGCATGTGCAGTTTCCAGGTAAGCAGCTGTAGTGAGAATGTGCGTATGATGGCAGTGCTAATGGGCCAGAGTTCCTCTGCTAAACACACACAGACCGTGCTCATACTATGCACACAGCCACACACTCAACGGGAGCACTTCTATATGGGAAAAAAACAGTGGAAGAAGTGAGTGATGTTCCAACCAGCTGGAGTCTAAATAATGGAAGACAGGCCAATATTTTATAGACAACCAGAGCAAGACTACAGCAGATGGAGGTCACCACGAGGTAGCGGTGCTAATATTAACCCGACATCTTAACATGAATTAAGCTGGGCCCCTGGGCACAGATCCTTCATCCCACAGGATTGAGTTTGGGGTCGGACAGGGAGTTCCAGTCAGGCAGGGAACAGACCACAGCTGAGAGAAGGTTTCATAAAGTCAGCAGGGTCCCCTCTGTCTCTGAACAGCCCAACCAACTCTTCTGAGGTTGAAAGTGAATTTACATGGCAGTGGTGAACCTTGGGTAATGTGATTAAATCCTTGCAACACACTGAGCAGTGATTAACTTATTCTCTCCCCTCTTGGTGCCCTTCCATGCTGCTTCTTGCATCTCTGTCAGGCAATCAATAAGCTATTATAGCTCCAAACAGTGGGGTAAATTAACTTATGCGTCCACCTGCCGAGTCGGCACTCTCCGCTAATCCCATTGGCAGGGATAAACGAGACTGGACGCAAAGGCCAGGCTCTGATATCCTCCGCTAAAATACCATTATTGACAGGGTGCTCTCACCAAAAGCAAAACTGGTCCAAATATTGCTGTAGGGCTTTATAGAAGATGCCTTGCCATCATGTCAGGTACAGACCAGAGGTAAGCCACAATGCACAGCTATTTCAAGGGAAGTACAGAACTCTGGGAACGGTGCTTGCTCTGGCTGGTCAATGAGGGGCTTTCTATCCCATCCATCGGATGCGAGCCAATCGACTAAAAGAGCTGAGGCACCACTGACAGATTAGAATCTGATCCTATAGTGCGAAGCGGAGAACGAGCGGGGCACGTCTACAAGGGAGAATAGAAATGTCACCCTCAAGCCCTGCAGAAGCACCGTGGTCATATAATACCGGGCCTCGCTGAGTCAGACGTCACCTGTTTCAAACAGCAACACCAACTACTGTTTGAATTTTGAATGGATCCTCTCTGCTTTTCTCCTTTTACATATGACGTCCCCCTGTCTGCCTTTTATCCGACTCTTTGCAATATATGGTTACACGGAGGCCCTTTTGTGTCAGCACCACACCCTATATAGAAAGGTCAAACAGGCACAAAGCAGAGGTGAGGGTGTATCTTCTCTATTCACCCATCCATCAAAATGCCATTCTCCTTATGGTTCTAATTAGTTTATTGTATATGTTTACACACACTCCAGTGAGGATGATTATGTTCACCACACATGTAGTTGAGCCTGAGGTGTGTAAACAACATTCTCTTTGTTACTAAGATGAGGGCAGTGTTTAAACAAGTCTGACAAAAACCTTTCAGATATAACCCTGTACTTTCAGTTGTTGCCCATTTGTAATGTTAGATGTGTCGAGCAAAATGTCTGGGGTTTAGAAGTGTACTGCTAACTTGACAAGAATGAAATAATAATAAAAGAAGGAAATCCGTGTTTATGAGCAGCAGCCCTCACTCGGGTCCTATTTTCAGACCCGCTCTTGTATCTGTGACGTGACGAGTTGAAACACATCTTCTCACAATTGTCGCTGTCATGATAAGATTAGCTACCACAGCAACCGAGGACAATTAGACGACAACTGAATGCCATCGTGTATCCCCTGTTTGCGTTTGTCATTGTCTGATGGCAGCGCAGTGACTATCCATTCAGCAGCAAATGGACTGCATTTCATTGGCAGTGAAATGTACAAGCCAGATCGTTATCTGTGGTTGGGTCTACTTCCTACCTCACCAGCTCGTCCCGCCTGTCACGCTCCAGACTCGCAACAGGCTACAACGCTGATAAAATTTCAGTTGCCTTTTGCCCCTTACCTGGAAATACACTATATTTATCTCTAAAATAGCTATATTTGCTTCAATCTTTCTCTCTCTTTATCATTCTGGAGGAGACAGATTGAGTGAGTGCATCATAGTGATAAGCAAGTGAAGAAGGAATAAGAACCGGGTAAGAGACAAGAGGAGGGATGTTGGAGAGGGGTGATATATATCAGATAAGGCTGATAGTGAAAGAGAGGAACAGACACTATTTCACAGGTTATCAGTCCGTTGAACCTGAGCCGATGCAGCCTGCAGATTACTGTTGGCCTTATTTCTCTCTTCCATTCAATTAGAGAGGGGAATCAATTATCAGTTCCAAGGACGAAATGGTTTCCAGTATAGAATCGGTTCCAGTATAGGAATGGTTCCAAGAATGATGATTATTGATGGTTGTGATGATTTTTTTTTCCACTTATCTGTAACAGAGAAACATTTGTCTTGCAGTCACATGATCTTAACACCATCTTAACATACATAAAAGTGTGACATGCCAGCCAGATACTGACCCCTTTTGCTCTGTGCCCTGACTGAACCTGAACCAAAAGTTCACAGCTAGATGAGAGTTGGCGGTTTGTTTCCTGAGAGTAAACAGTGAAGACTATGCTATCACATGGTCTGTTCAAGATCACCTGAACTGGACTGAGTGTGCCCTTTGAGAAGATTTTTTCAAAGTTTGCCAAAATGTTAGCTGAAAATCCCTGAAGTTTCAGTCTCAGAACCCCCTAATCCTTCCTAACTCTATCGTCTCGGATGGAGGAGCATGATAGAAGGTTTCAAGTGAGGGCTTAACCCAGGTTTAATAACCAGAGCATGTCCACAGAGCAGAAGGCCTCGTCATATGACTAGACATCGCAACGCAAGCACCTACACACGCACACATCTTAGAGACACATAAACACACACAGGCACAGCCTTCCCAGCCACCGGCTCGGACCAAGAGGAGATTACACCGCACAACAAGAGTAATCGAGTCCCCGCTGTAGAAGTGGAGATTAGAGTCAGCAGCATAAATTCATGTAGTTCGCACAAGCACTGACACACAGATTACCACTGAAGGCATTTTCACTCATAGATCACAGCCAGAAACTAACACAAGTATGGAAATATACACACAGCACATCGAAACACACACACAATAATTTGGAAGAGGAAAGTAAACAAGCATATTCAGTTATCAGCGGTCCTTCTGAGAAGAGGTGCAGGACCACTGCTCTCAAGTGCTTTCCTACTGTATCTTATCTGCTCTAGACCAGCACTTCATAATGTTAATATCATACTTCACTATACTTCGAGCAAAGATTACATAGAGATGAATGAGCAGTTGCGTGTATATATATGTATATGGACAAACTCTTTTTTTTTTTTTTTTTTTAACCAGAGAAAGTACTATAAATGGACCCCATTTTGGAACCCAAATACATATAGAATGGAGCATCGACTAGCATCATCAAATGTTTTTTTGACCAAAATTATATAGTTGAGAGAATAGGTCATAGTTTATTTTATATTATTACTTGCTCCGAAATCTCTGCTGCTCTGTCTGAGGCCATTTACCTGTCTTTCTAGACCTCGGACGTTATCAGCGATGGGTGGAGCAGTGGGTGATTGACAGCATTTTGGCTCAGTGTCTTCACCCACCTCTGTACACCTGTCCCTTTAGCGCATGTACTCCTTCAAAAAACAGTCCACTAGGCATTGTTCACTGGACTGTTACATGACAGATGGATGGAATCAAACACACACACAGACTGTACACACTCCATCACTTCATAAATACAGGATGTCTTTTCCTATCAAAAATACCATTCTTATACACCCCGGTCCATTCATGCTCCGGGACACACTGACTCTCTATCTTACTGCTGCGCTGTCTTTTGGTGCTCTGTGTAAAACAACTAAAACATCAATAATGGCTAAAAAGCTACAGTCTAATATCCAACAGCAGCACTGGTTTGTTGAAGGAACACAATGTGTGGGTGAGGCTACACTGACTAGTTTGAGGAAGACGATGGTTTAAAACACCCGATATCTGGGTACCAAGTGACGCATATTTACATAACTGAAAAAGATAAGAGTATTTTTTATCACTGAGGCTACTGTCACCATAGAGTTGTGTGTCAGCCAATATGCAGGGTCAAAGTTTGAAGGTCTGTACCCAGACTACTTAACTACATGCCATCTGAGGCACTGCACATTTTTTGCATTTAAGTTGCATGTTTACTGTATCGACCCAAAACTGAAAACAGATGTAGTGTGCATTTTTAATTACATGGACTGTATTGATTTATGTCGATGCCCTGAAGGGCAAAACACGCAGGCTCAACAGATCACATGCAAAATGTCAGATAAAAACACACCCTTTGCATATGTAGATCATATAGATGAATTAACTACGACTTAGATTCACAGAAATGCATGTTGTTAACATATCTCCCATTCACAAAGACTAACCGTAGGACTCATGAGTACAAAACAGGCGCTAAATTCACAGTCACTGTAAGTTCAGGATTAACAGTGATGGACTGAACAGCCATGAAAGACATAAATAACCCCGCAGCTATGAAACAGAGAGTTCAGCTTGGTTAGTCAGAGTTCAGCTTTGACAGCCGCTCCTTCACACAAAACACTGGGCGAGGAGATTGTGGAAGGAGCCTACATTTAAACATAAAAAGAGATTGGAGTGGAGGCCAAGGAGAGTTTGTGGTGTGGAGCCCATGCCTCAGCTGCGCGTTGACTGATGAAGCAGACTCTGGCTTCGCCGTTTACACCAATTTGCTCGGAACCTTCCTGAGACAAATAACCGCCACCGAGCTAAACACACTGGCTCCAGTCCACTGGCAGTCTGCCAGCTCACTCAGTCCTGTTTCTACTGGAGTTTATCCATCAAGATATCCTCTATCTCTCTCTTCTCAGCTGCTTCTTTTAATCTGACACTCACTTTCTCTATCTGTTCAATGCATGGTCTCATGTGTGTTTGGGACTTATAAAGGGGCCTGTATAATATACTATTCTGCAACTAAGGTAGTGAAAGAAGTTGTAGGTAGAAGTGGAGAGTAAAGAAATTACAAGATTGAGTTAATGTGCTGAGAATGGGAGTTTTATTTATGGGGGGAGTTTATATGATGAAGTGGACATCCCAAGGCCCCCGACTTGAGAGGCAAACAGATGGATGACAGGATTTCTGACAAGACAGACAAGCAGGTGCCTTGATCAGCAGGAGGTGGCCATGCTGCCTTTAGGGCTAGTGCCTGCCAGCCAACTGTCCTTCGCTTAGCAGATGACCTCTAGGCATGGCCCCGGATCTCTGAGGATGAACCCGGCCTCCTTCAACACATCCGCCGCTCCGACCCTTCCCCCCAACACTCAGAGAGTCAGCAAAGCCATCTGGTTGCACATGGTGAAAGAGACTTTACAGATGGAACGACATCAATGAGATTCTGAAATAAACATGGCGGGATGGAGTAATATGAAATCGACCACTTTCGAGTAAACATCCCTCTGCTTCTGTTGTTAGTGGCTGTAAACTGTAAACCTGGGTTCCGTGTGCGGATGTCAGGTCTGCAGCCAGCCCTTGTGGTCAGCATTGTGCACTGAGCCAGGCGGTGAGATAGCAGACCCTGAGGTTATCGCCTGCCCAAGTGAAGCACTGTGCTGTGCATTACCTCACTTCACTATCTTCACATCCAGGATAAGAGAAATATGCTATTGCTAGAGCCTCTCAAGCCCTCATGACATACATCTTGCTTCTAATTGTTGCTAAACAAGAGTTTGTACAGGTTTTTATGAAGACTTTAACTTGCAGGTAAAAAACTACATTTTAATTCATGGATGTACCACAAGAGTTTAGTCATCCAACAAAGTTAATGTAAAATCTGTTTTACTAGGTTAAATGGATCTGCTTGGACTATCTAATGGTGCTTTTCTACTACACAGTTCCAGCACGGCTTGGCTTCCATCGACTCTCCTGGGTTTGGTTAGTACGGAGTAAAAATAAATGCTAATTGTTTCACAAATGCTGTGTCCAACACTTTTGAAGCAAAAAAGGGGGACAAAATGGGAGAAAAAGTTAATACATTAAGAAATTGCCATTAAACTAGTGATGAAAAAAATGACCGTGTGTGTCTTTTGTTCTGCAATGGCCCATTATTGGATGTCAACACCTCTCGTACAAAGAGAAATAACGTAAGAGGAAAAGAATCTTGTATAAAGCTTGTTTGAGTACACACGGCAAACAAGAAATGCATTAGCCTCAGCTTCAAAGTAAGAGGTTGAGATGGAGCATACTGTACATGTGGTTAACGATTAACCAAACAAACTGGGTTAGCCTCCTCTAGCCTGGCAACACTGGGCTTGTTGAAACTTGGATCATGAGCGAGGAGGAGAACCTGTCAGACATCAGCCTTTATATTAACCTCTCCAAAAGCAGTGTTTTTAGCTTTTTGAGAGAAAATGTTACAGAGGAGGGATAGAAAAAGTAAACACAATTAAAGGTGTTACTTCCTTTGTTTTCCTGGAAATGACAACCCTGGTAAGGATTTGAGTACTCTGAGAAAAACATTTCTACAGCACTCAACAGTATGACAAGTGACTGAGCGACACCATGGTATCCCTGATGTCGTCCTTGTGTGTGCCCTCCCGAGTAGATTTATACAGTAAAAATGATTTTCATTGTTTGCTTTTCCAGTTTATACTGCATTTTTCTTTGGTAGGAACCCATCCTGGTTACTGTGACAACATAATTATATGTAGTTAAGCTTGAGCTGAGGGAGCAGAGGGAGACACACCAACTTAGAGAAAGGAAAGGGAGCGATGGAGCTGCAGCTCAGCGGCTTGTCATTATGGGTCTGTTTGAACCTTGTATAGAATGAGCAACCCAAACTTGAGATTTCGCCAACAGCACTATATAGTCTGGATTTTCTACTTGAAAACCCCACCTCTGAGATGAACACTGCAAATCAAATCTTAGACTGGAGGAAAATATATTTAGCATTATGGCCTATGGAAATTATACACTCATATTTTCATACACATTTCCTTTCATCTAAATCCAAAAAACGTACATTTTCTAAGCAGTTGCGACATGTACATTTAAGCTGGGAGCGATCTCTCAGAACTTTCAATTCAATTTGGATGTGGCTGAGTCTGGATGCCATGAAATAACACATCACATAAGAGGACAAGACACCAGTTGACCCGACTGAGCATCTCATTTCTGCAGCTCTTCTCCCCTTCGACCACCTGAAACTTCTTACTCCACATTTAAAAAGTGGACCTCATGAAATGCAGAACTGACACTTTGATCAAGACGCATAAAGGTGTTCAACTCTTGTATGCTGTTTGATGGGTAAACTGGAGTAAATTTGGGTTCATGTCATACTACCCAAGTATTCACTTACAGAATGAACTCTCTGCTGCATCATTTTTCACAGATTTTCAATATCTAAATACCAACTAGAAGACCTTAACGGGCACAGACCTCCGCCAAACCCAACAGGCCGATGATGTGCAACTGCTCAGCGGAGACACTCCCACATGTCCAGACAAATCTCAAACCGTGCCTTTGTATTTTCATGTCACCTTCTTTCCTCAGCTGAGTTACAGGGGAACTGGAGACAATCACAGCTGACACTAGGCAAAACACCCTGGCCATCAGTCACCGACATACAGAAGACAACAAAAGGACAATTTTGTCTCCAGTTGATCTGTACGGTCTGGTCTTTGAGAGAAAACAGAAGTACCAGGAGAAAACCCAAGTAACAAGCGTGGTATTTCATGATAAATAATAAATCCACTATCAAGTCCAATATATTTTAACTAGCATTCATCTTTAAGCTGCTGCTCTGCACTGCCATAATTCAGATTTTATAACCCTGTCATCTGACCTCATCCTGTGATTTTGGTGAACACATGATACAAATAAAGCTTGTGAAAACACAAACCCAACACCTTCACTTCTCAAACCCATTCACAGCCCTCACACTCCCCGTTCACACACATCATTCTCTCGTTCCCATCTTGATTAGATTACAGTGAGCGGGCTGGTGACAGCCTCTGGGTATACGAGAGGAGTGGTTGATATCTGAGCCCTCCACCTCAGCCTTCCGTCTCTGTCAGTCAAGAAAGAGATAAAGCACCTGAAGAGCTGACCTCCCAGTTAAAAACTCCTTTAAAAAGTCATGTGAACAAATTTGTCTGCATAAATCATCACCCACAAGGAGACTGGATGGATTCTGATCATCATCTCTTTCTACATTGTATAGCCACTGAATTTCACGTCTGTGAACAACGCACAGACTTGTTGACCCAGGGTGTTTTGCCTTTAGATCACAACGAGCCTATCTGATGTAATGTGAGCATAGCAGACAGTAACAGCTTTGATGCTTCCATCTCTGATATTTCATTTTCACAATTGTGACTCCATAACAGATAAGGTAAACACAAAGCACAATAATTGCATTCCTCATCAAGTAAATCTTATACCTATACCCCTGTGACAAAAAGCAGATTCAGGGCCAAAACAGAAGGAACTTTGTTCCCATTGTAGCTCGTGACCACCCACTAACGGGCCTTTAGAGGAGCACTCACCCTGGAATGATCAGGCAGTGTCTCCCCCAAGGCTCTGCAGGCCTACAGAGACTACTGGGCCCAACACATCCTGCCCATCTCCTGCGAGATTATCCGATTCAATGAACACATTGATGACAGAAACACTAGAGGAAACTGAAGCCTGCTATTCAGCTACCTCAAAAACCATACTCTTCCACTCACACCCACATGAGAGACGGAAGAGAAGATAAGAAAACTTGCTGCACTTACTGGCTACTTCCAATGAGGCATTGTGGCTCACAGCCTCTCCCAGGTAGTTACGGGCAACGCACACATAGGAACCTTCATCCGGTTTGCTCCGTCTCCCATGGACGATGCGAAGGAAGAAGAGGGACCCGCTGGGCAGCAGCATGCGCTGGGAACGGGGATTATCCCTGTCCGTTTCCACTCTCTCGCCATCCTTATACCACTCCACTGTTGGGGTTGGACGGCCTTCTGCCTTACAGTTGAGAGTGGCAGGTTCCCCTTTGGAAACGATCAGGTCAGATGGATGTTCCACAATTCGGGGTGGTGTGTCCTCTTGGCGGAGACGGGATCCTAAAAATGAACATGACAAAAATGATTATTGTGTTTGTTTTTTTCAGTTTCAGCACTGTGCGAAATGGATGTGCACGTTTGCTCTGGAAGAGAAAGTGTCAAATCAGCCACTGATTGAAGTCAAGTCCTGTCTCTTTAAGGCCCCTGACAGCCGACTTTCTTTTATTTGCCAACTTCCAGAAGCCTGACGAGGGGAGCAACGTTTACCTCATAGTTGTGATGTGCCTGAAGCAGCTGAGATTGTTGGATTCATATAAACGTAAGAGGAAAAACTGCAGTATTTAGAGCTTCATAGATCTTCAAATATGGTAACGTCAATATCTCAGACTCTGGACACAAATAAAAATGAGACATTGTAACAAATCCTATGACAGGAAAATGGGAACGCACAACAGGGACAGCTCCAGCACAGTGATTTTGTCATTTCTCAGATCAAAGAGCGAGAACGAAGAAAATGCAGGCAATAAACAAGAATATGACACACCTTAAAGGCAAAAGGAAATTAAGTGATAAGAGATAAGATATGGATGCACCGAGTAACTTAGCAACAAAGATGGTGCATGAGCACAGTTAACACTATCTTTGAGACCCAAAGCAACAAAAAGAAGTGCCAAAGGGCTTAACACTCCGGTGATATCTCAGGTCATTACTGTTGCTCTCCAACCAGTCAGCTGTGGCAATCAAACCTGCTTTACATGCAAATTAGCTTCCTGTTGTTAATTTCTGCATGGTGGGTCTCAGTGGTGGTGAATAGATTGTGTTGTTAGCCACAATAGCGAGAGAGGGAGACCCTCCTTACTCACCGTATCTCCCAGCATAGGTCTTTGGAGCCCATTCAGTGTCAATTAAAAAGAGTTGGGTGTAATTGGAGGGACGGAATCACATTTAATTTGCCCAGCACCCCATGAAGTTGCCACACTGCCTCATTTCTGTGCCCTCTGCCCATCCTCCCTGTTAGTTTCGAAAACTGATGCTGAGAAGGCATCTTTTTGTGGTCACAACGTATTCAGAGTGCAGTCAGCATAATTAGTGACAGCTCTGTGGTAAGATTAATCACCTCAGTGCAGATGAGTAGTGTAGCCAATGGAATTCAAAAATCTAATACAAAATGAGACAAATGGTTACTACCCATCACCTATGACAGACTATTGCTGTGCAGACTGTTATAAATAACTCTTTATGGCAGAGGACATATAAGTGTTTTACTAGACATGACACGTTTTATATTTATGCTGCATGTGTTTTTGTTGAAATTTTGCTCAGAAACGTCAGTGCCGTCAAACAATGGCTGCTACATTTCATGGAAACGGAGAAAAATATATAAAAATCTATTTTGAAAAATTAATGAAAAACACATTCCATCATTGATTTATGTTGCTTCTCTCGAAGTAGATCAAATTAGTGCTTTTAGCTGCTTAGACGCATAATGACGTTGATAAAAATACATGGCTATGGTTCCCAGCAGCTACTGGAGCTGTTTGAACCACTACGAGACTAATTAACCCCTATTTGTAACCTGCACCCGTCACAGGCATTGGAACCTAAAAACTGTCTGCTAATGAGGCCCAGCTCTTTCGCTGCGTACTGTAGCAAAGAGCTGAGTTATCACTCCCTGCCATGCCTGCGCTCACAACCCTTTACCACCACAGCATCACTACCACGAGGCAGGCTAATATGTTTTATTTAAGAGGACTTTGAAGAACTCTGCCACTATCTGCTCTGCTGGTCCTCGTTCTGATAGCAGCTCTCTAATTTGAAATAGTCTGAAGGTCGGGGTTTTGTGGGGGCACCATTAACTATTCAGATGTAGCCCACTGTGAACAGAGCACGCAGCAAGCAGTGCTGTGTTTGATCAGTGTGTGTTTACTGTAGACCGGGATCTGCATGTCTAAGAGGCAGACTGAATATAATATGCAGTACGGTACACTATCCGGTTTCAGGGGAGTGTGTGAGAATCAGGTGGTGGATAAATATCCAGCACTTGTTATCATATACCACTAAATACTTACAGTATGTGGGATCCATGAGTGTGTTTGTAAGTGCTGTGTGGGTTCTGCTATGTATCAGTTTCATAATGTTTTATTGAATTCACTGCTGACGTGTGTGTGTGTGTGTGTGTGTGTGTGTGTGTGTGTGTGTGTGTGTGTGTGTGTGTGTGTGTGTGTGTGTGTGTGTGTGTGTGTGTGTGTGTGTGCGTGCGCGCTTTGGCAAGAGGAGATGAAGACAGAAAGGAAATGTTACATGAGAGCGTTTGGGTTT
>CAAKHB010007064.1:110692-123882 GCA_901007665.1 Aeoliscus strigatus
ACAAGACAGTAAAGAACTAATTCTGTCATGGGCACAAACTTGTACACGGCCCTCTCTACATGTGCAAGAATTCAAAGACAAAGGATGAGGGCAAACTTTTCACATGGAGAACCAAATATTAGGGGGGCATGAGAGGAGCGAACACATCCACACTGCACCAGTCTGAGGAGAACCTCGCTTCACTTTGATTTATCTAACTCTCCCATTTCAAAGTGTCACCCTTCTCTTTTGCTGCTTTCAGCCGTCCTTCCTCCTACTTTCCATCCCCCTCACCCCCCGTCTTTGCTTCCAGATGGAGAATATGAGATGAGCTAATGCAGAGCACAGCCTATCTGAAGGGATGCTGGGACTTCTACAGCAAAGATCTGATCAATGGGTGCCCGAGGCAAGATTCTTCTCCTCCCTTCACTTTCCGTGCTCGCTGCAGCACTGTTTCTCTTTTCTTCACTAACACACACACACACACACACAGACAAATGAAGCTTGAGGGAGCCTTTGCTTGCTGTGAAGGTAATTAAAAAAACCTACAAATGCCTGAGACCTTTCTCTCAGTGCTAACAGCAATCCCAGTCATGAAACCACATGAGTCCAACAACAACATGCACAGTGGACTGAACAGACCCCTCTACCCCCACCAGTTACCACTGGGGTCCAGACCCAGACACTGACCCGTATACTCACAGAGCATGTGTGCATCCTTGGATTCATGAAGACCTGCAGGTTATTTAACACCCCTGACCAATTACTAGACTGGGCACAAACCGGGTCCAGGTAAGTACAATGAACTGTATGTTAGTTCCCTGATGTTGGATATTAACAACATGGCTACCAGGATCCTATTGATTCCTTTGGCTTGGGGCTACACTCATGTTTCACCATGGAACATGGCTTGATGTACAGTGAATCTATATTCCAGGAGATAAGCCTGCTTCATTAATGAGTGAGACATAATTTGACCCAGAGGGCAGTCATGCTGTAGCAGACAACAATACTCTCAGGGTTTGCACAGTAAATTATGTATAAGTCCATAAAACAAGCTCAACATCACGCAGTGAACTTGAATTTAAAAGGTGAAATGCAGTGAAGTCCTGCTGGTGCTGCCACGTGTCTGTCTACCTGATCAATGTTCCCACTGAATAAAGGAGTGGCTTCTGAACAGCCTCGGGATACGAACCAGAGAGGCAGCATCAGCTCAGTTCGAGACAGGGTCACTCCGCAAAGGTGTTTGCCCTTTGCAACCAAAAACCAAGTACCCCTAAAAGAGAGCAGCGTGCATGTGTGCTGCTGTTCATGAGAAAATAAATGCATGAATGAATAAATAAATCATGGCTGAAGCAGTACGTTCAGAGTGTGACTGCTACTAAAAAACAACCTCCGTTCACCAAAATGCTGCACGATTTACAGAAAATGTCATAAAATTGATAAAAATACACTCAACAGAAGCATAAATGAAAGAGAAATGTGAAGCTAAATTTGTTTTGAAGCAGCTCTTTATCAAAGCTCCCAGCTTGTAAAAAAAAATGAATAAAAGGAGAACAGCCACTGCCCTTTCCTACGGAGATTTCACATGAGACATTTAAGATCTGTTGTCACAATGGTCCCCTACGGTTCGAACTGGAGGCAATAATGTGACGACTTCCTGGTATGAACTTCACAGTGCTGGATTGTGGACTCAAGTTCTCACCGTGGAACAAAGCAGACCCTGTGCTGACGTTGAATGCCCCTCATAAAGGCGGCCAAGGTCACATTATCTCATAAACACAGACACTGAACCGGAGCAGTGATGTGGGGACCCGAGCCAGATCATCACATCCCCCGTCAGATGCCCAGCTGAGCAACGCGGTGATATGGAATATGATTGTGTCATAAGAAAAGCCAAGCACAGTGGAGCACTCCCTATCTACAGCCCCATTAATCTGTGATTAAGAGACTTAAGAAGGATTTATGGCCGAGATAAGAGCAGAGGGCGTGTCCCTGGGGGTAGCCAAGCAGAGGCAGGAGCCACGCCTGCCAGCCAATAATTGAAAATGAGCAACAGAGAAGGCATCATTTTCTGATGGAATCGCAGAGATAATGTCATGTCGAGTCAAAGAGAGAGAGAGACAGAAATGGAGAGGAATGGCAAGCCGACCAGAAGTCACAAGAGTAAACTTGAATCTTACTCTCAAGACCTGTTTTTAATGGTACACAAGGCTATCACTTACACTCCTAAGAGGCAGGATTAAAGCCCTGTGTGTGAGTGAGTATGGACACCCAGAGGTGGGGTGAAGGAGGCTGTTGATAGACATCTTTATGGCCTCTTTCTTTTCCTCATCTCTTCGTCTCCATTTACCAAACAAACTGAGGTACTGTTACTTCAGTGATACTACAGCAGCACTCGAAAACCGGCATCCGTTTTCCCAAAAAGTACGAGTAGCATCCAGTGTTGCTTTGTCAATTATCATTTTAAATTTAGGTCGTTCGTTATGGTTAGAAATGATTCAATAATTCGTCATATGGTTCTTTTTATGTTTGTGTTTGAAGGAGTACAATCAGTTTGTTTTCATATAGCCTGGTACCACTCTTGGTAAAACATTGTTTCTTAGTCCTGAAACTATATGACAAACTGGAGGAAAGCAAACTCATAAAGTGTGTATTTGTGCCTTTGTGCTTTTATTTGACGATGAAATCAGGATAAAAGGAGCAATATAATTGATTTGGGTGTGTGAAGCCTTTTGTGCTTCGGAATAATAAACTATTGAAATCTGTCGGCGTCACAGTCAGCGCTCTTCCCTTTGATCATCCTGTTGCTCGTTTGTCATACGCAATAAAGACGTGACAAATGTGCTGATGATACCATAAACAAGCAATACTCCCTGCCTTGTTTCGGGCATAGGTTACCGCGCTGACCTGCGGGCCTCGCACGATAATTAGAGCTGCTCATCAGGAAAGGACCGACCGGGCTTCTCCAGGCCGTTAGCGCCGCTTACAGCTTCTGGCAGTCTCAGCTGGGAAATACATTCTTGGCTCTCTCCTGCAAAAGCCTGCCAGGCTGGGACTGAAGCACCGCAGCCAAGTGCTCCTTTGGGAAGCTGGTGCCCATCCTGCTCTGAACCCTCCCCCGCACCCGAGCCTAAGACAATAGAAGCAGTATTTCCATGTTGCTACAGGCTTTACAGGAACATGCCTCTACAAGCGACGATCACTTTCTATGATAAGTGGCATTAAAATTACATGAAAATGAAACTTTTTGGTTTGTCTTCATCAAAAAACCTCCCCATTCCCTAACTCATGTGTTCATAGAAGCTATATCATTTCTATACTTTTAACGTAGTTTTATTTATACCAGAAACTGTGAAAACACATGGCAGAGAGGGGGAAAAAAAACACGCTATGCAATAATAAATTTCCAACAGAAACCCAGGGGACACAATTGTGGAAGAGTTGTGGCTCCTCCTGATGCCAAGCTGCTCTAGCGGCTGTCATTACACACAAATAAAAGCTGTCAAATACTGCAGAAGGCCACCGGGGCAGAATTACTTCCTGTGGGAGAAATGAGCTTCCTATGCTTTACTATATCCGTTCACTGAGACAAGTGGAATATCTGTGGTGGAAAAGACTGGAATGCTAGTTAGGAAGCTGCCTGTCATTTTGGCTCAAGAGACCAGGCAGATGGACTTAACAGAGCGGGTGGGTGCAAGCGAAGAGCATGCCTGTCTATATGCATGCACGTCATTCTGTCCGGTATCTATCATTCTTTTCACAAGGCATACATCAGCCAGGGACTTTATGCAAACGGACTCCTTATGTGTGGCCCTTTGTATTCACACAATAATAATGACCTCAGAAGAAAAAAAAAACATCCTTCTAATGAAAGACCAAAAGGACACCAGTGCCAGAGATGTCATCCCTTCAGCAACAGGAACAGGAGTATAATCAATATGGAGCCCAGATGCTAGTCTTACACCCCCGATTAGGAAACATCTGTATGCGGTGCAGAGGTCTGGAACATGGAGGGGATTATGGAAAAGAAGCACAAGGGAGCACAAGTAGGCAATTATTTCTTGTTATTGTATCTCAGCATTAATGAAATTTGACCATTTGCAATCTCTCTAATACATCAAAGCAGGATGGAGACGCAGGAGTAATTGAATATGCTGCGTTTGTTTCCCAACAGGGGACTTATAGAGTCACACGGCTTCCTCATGTCCATGAGATGATTGAGTGGGAATCCTTAAGGTGGTAATCCAATTACATTTTAATAAAACAATTTGTTGTACATGTTAAAAAATACATAGTAAAAAGCAGGAATGATGAATAATTTACACCTATGTTCATGTATTTCTTTATTTCACATTGTAATAACTGCAGCTTGCTTGCTCAGTTTTCCATCTACAACAAAATGGCACAGTGGTCTGTTCTGTCCAAGGTCACTTTATAGACTGGCTTCAGTATTTCTGTTCCTGTGACTGTCCATCACCAAAGTGTGATAGAGGGCAGGGAGTGGAGGGAGGACAGAGGAGGGGGGTGGAGGACAGGACCAGCACACTTAGCTGGCACAGCGCAGCTCCTGGGAGTGCAGCAAGAGGGCCCAGTGCCAAGAAAAAGAACAGTTCTAAACAGATGCCGATGATCGGGTCAGACATGACCAAATACACTTGATTCTTTTCAAATGTAATTTAGTTGATGGTAGTGATTGCTACAGGTTCAGTGTCGGATTACAGACGCTCAGAGTGGCGCTGATGACCTTTACTGCTCATGCTGGCTCTTCTAGATGTTCCGCCAAACACATCCTACAAATTTTCTCAGACAGCTGGGTGTTGGAAGGGACAGCATTCAGTTGAGGGTACAACGGTAATGTCTGCATGCTGAAACCTGGCACATTTCCTTCTGGTGCCCTTTAGGTTAAAAGGGTAAGCACAGACCACATAGCATAGGAGTGTCAATGTGTGCCCGCCTGTGTGTGTGCATGCAAATATGCGATAGTGGTTTATACACTACAGCTGTGGATAAGAGGTATTATTAAAGTGGCTTCCTGTGGCATAACGTAAGTTAAGACTCAGTGGAGCCAGTTGCTCATGTGGCAAGATCCCAGAGACACCAGCATGGGTCTGCTGAGTGGGGCATGGCCCTGGTCCAGCCAAATGGAGCGCAAATCGCCACAAACTGCTCAAAACCTGGCCTGGAAAAAAAAAGTGGGATGCAAGGCATGCCATGTGATGCACAGTAAATATTTGGTCAAAATTAATGAAGGGGCACCGTCTGCCAAGAAACCCTTTCTAGACATCCACAGAGTGGAGTTTATGCCCAGTCTGGCATTAAAATGAAATTTCCTTCTGCTCACTGGCCTCTGTACTTTCCATTCGCCTCTTACCACGTCCCTCCTCAAAACTGTCCAGGTACACAATGTGTCGAACAAAAAAACTGTTTCAATTTCATGCTATATTTGAAAATGCCTGGATCATACATGTATCCCACTACCTTAACTCCAGTTGACAATAGGAATACCGACAGACCGTAAATTAAACCTAAGAGAGTTTCTCCTCTAGAGTTGGAGAAAGAGGGATCAGATTTACAGAACAGCTGTGACGACAACTACAATAGAGGAAACACTTTGATTACCATCTGCCTTTCCGTAATAGGGGATAACCAGTCCTTAATTTGTAAATAATAAGCTGATCCAGTGGGTAGAGTAGAGAGGATAGGCAATGCATCAACAAATCCAAAGAGCATGTTGTTGCCGAGATGTAATACTCACAATAACCACATAAAATGGGTGGGGGGAGGCATATAACACCTGTTTGTGTCTATCTCTGTTTCAGTGACTGTCCCTTCTCTCCCCTTTGTTTCTCTTCAGTCTTTGGAAGACTCTAAAAAAGGCATGAACATGAAGAGGTGTTACATTTACTCCCTCAAAAAGCAAGCAGGTCAAAAAAATTGAAACCCAAAGAATCACTTTCTTTCTCCAGTCATTGATTTTCATGTGAAAAAAGTCCACACTCAATGAGCCAATATAATTGGTCATTTATTAGTATGTCCCGATACAGTAAACCTCAGAGTATACAACCAATCACCAGATGACAGGCATATAGACAATGACACAATGACCTGCTGCGGTCTCAACCAAGCATCAGTCAGAGGATAAGCAAAACTGAAATTAACTGTACACCGTCCAATAATAAGACTGTGCTGGAGTATGATAACACCATTGTGAAGTTGTTACCCACATAGCACGATGAAAGCACTAATGTGTGTGATTGTAAAGGACCACACACACGTTTTTAGTCCTTAAATCTGAGGACTACTAATGCCAGGTCTGAACAGAGATTATTAATGTCAAGAAGAGACTAAGCAGCAGCATAGAGCTGAATGACATGACTGTCAAGAAAGTGCAATTATTATTGAATCAGACCCTTGAACATTATACCACACTACCATCAAAACCTCTATTTCATCATGTGTGGAAAAGAGATGAGGCTGTAGTGCACTTTTGACGTATGAAGTTTCTGATTAAGACCTTTAGTCAAATGCAAATGCACGAAGTTCGAGGTGACTGTCTCTCACCCAGTGACTGCAATTGTTATTCAATTAGAGCTTTCATCGTACAAGCAAAGAAGGGACGTAGGTGGGGGACAGGGAGAAAGAGTGAGTGATGGCAGAAAAGAGCAGCACAGTTGAAGACGGCTTAAACGATAGAATGGAGGGCTGACGGACACTGCTGCAAGTATTTCAACCCATAAATGTATGGTTTGACAGCTTTTTTGAAAAAGGTGAAAAATCCATGTGATGTCAGTGTAAATCAAATGTATCACTGCAGTTCCTGCAGTTCCTGCAAATAGTAGTAATAATACTAGTAGTCAAAAACATACTGCACACATTACAGCAAGGTAGTGGTAAAAGTATATATATATATACTGTATATTGGGATTATTGTGTTCATTTCAGTGGTGGCATCTGATTCCGCATCTACTTTACTGCAAATCTGCAGAAAGTAGGTAAATCTGATAATAGGTCAGGATTAGAGTTAATCTCCACGAACCAGAGTGGAAATTCACACATTGGTTTGAAGCTTCCTCACCATGGTTACAGCTAAGTGTTAAGAACGTCTGAAAAGGCGCCCTATAAAAAGAGAATTTCAAGGTCACCGTCCCATTAATTATGTTTTCACATACGCCCATTATATTTTTATCATTAGGTTTTGTGAGGATACTCCCCAGCATCTCATACGTGAAGTTGCTGATGCAGCTTTGGATGAGAATGGCTTTTGAATGTGGACTGATGTGCATTGCATGGGATGAAAAAAAAAAGGAAAGGAACAACCCGAGGGACTCTTCACTCTGACAATGTGACTATAGAAGGGGAGGAACCAAATACATTAATCAACTAATTAGCAGTCTCTCCTTTAACTGCTAATTTAATCTATTCCTCTCAGTCTCTTTAATGGCATTTTCCCCTGTCAGTTATAACCAAAGAAAGCTTTAGCATTTCAAAAGTGTACCCAGGACTTGCAGGAAGAGGGTGATAGAATGGCCACTGAAGCTGGGAGGAGGCTCGAGCTCAGGGAGCAAGAAAGAAAAGGATAGTGGGGAAAGGCTGTCCTCAATGCCATCTCTCCAGTCCCCCCAGTGGAGAAAATGAAAGGAAGAAAGGTCTGAGCCTTCCTTTCTTTCTTTTTTTTTTAATGCTCAAGGCAGAGCACCCCACAGTTGGATAGGTTCTTTACCACACCAAAGGCCAGACTCAAGACAACCCTTGGAGCTCCTGAACATGCCGATTTTAGAGGCGATGGTCATTCTTGGCCAAACCAAACCCACAGAACCACATTGAAGCGCTGTACCAGCATTTTCAAAAAACAAACAAACACAAAAAAAAAAAAAAACTCTCCCCAGACGTCCACCTTTACAGAAAGAACAAACCAGTGTCCTTTGTGTCTGTGCATGACCGTGGCCGGGAGTCACCACCAGAAGTATTCAGTGTGCCCAAGATCAAGAGTATTCCTATTGCTGGTGTATCATGGTATGTTTGACTGCTCATTCCTCCCTTTCGTCATCCGTTATTCCCCCTGCAACCCCCTTCCTCACCGTGGGGTAGACTTACGTACACCCCCCTCAACCCACACACACATCCTCAGTCCCTGGTGTCCATTCCCTTCCCCTCCCCTCCTCCATGCCTTACAATCGCTCTGTTAAGGGAACACAATGCAGCCGCCTCGTCCCCACAGGGTTTTGTGTGTGTCGGGCTGCTTTTATTTCAGAAAGGCTCAGTGCTGTCCAGTCACAAAAAAGGCAAGTCTTAAAAAATTGGGACAAAACAAAAACATGAGGGGGATGGGGGGGGGGGGTCCAAGAGGATGAACAGAGCCTCTAAAGCCACTTTCGCTGTCCCACACAAACACTCTCCCCATCCTTCTGTGTCTTCATCTCACTCACATCTGTATTAGTGCAATTGTGGTGCAACTGAAACACAATGTTAGATCAGGTGAACAGTGTCCAATTACATACCCTTCTTTATTCTTATCATTACAGGATACCAAACTGTGAGAATTTCAAGTGTGCCACTTGTGAACGTAGACAGAAACCAGACCACGCCTTTCATCCAATAAGGACATGCCATTTATCACTTCCACGCCAACTGGCAATAGGGAATGTTTGTCCTCCAAGTCAACAGTCGGGACAAGATGCATTAACTACGCTGACTGACCCATGAGTCTGAACAAGCTTGTCGCCAGTCACCTCCAGACAGAAAAGGTTAAATTTATACTGAAGCATTTTAGGGTAAACAGCCGAACCATGTGTGGCTTAACGTCAGATAACCGGACTGAATAAGTCATAGGGACACTGTCAGCCAGCAATGAGCAAAACCTCCCGCAATTCTCACAGTCTCAGCCCAGTTAGACAAACTAGTTAATTCCAAAGGAATTTGAAGCATGAAGAGGTTGACATAAAGGACATGGGAGTGTATATCCTCAGTCTTAAAAAAATGACTTAAATCCTCTGCTTCTACGTGCAGATGTGCACATTGTTCAGGGTGCAAAGGAAAACTGACTTACAAAGTATGGATTTGTTAATTAATCCAATTAAGCAGATCTTTTGGGTCATTAAATGAAGAGCAGTTGTGGGAAAACAGATCATTAACAGCCGGTGCCTAATTTATCTGTCCTCAAACAAACCACTTAAAACTGTTTATCTAGTCAGTCATTAAGGATTTCACCACAGTTGAGCAGGGATAGGACATGGACTGCCCTGCCACATTCTGTCATGCGGTCCATCTGAGCCAAAGTCGGTCTAATCCTGGATTTTAAGAGTGTAAAACTCTGTTTGATTTGGATTAGGATCAGATTAACATGTATTAGAGGAAGGTGATTGAGATACAGTTTTATGGATGCTGTTACCTCACAGAGGTATGGCACTGCAGCTGAAGAAACAAATCAACATATACAACATTGGCTAAAGGCGTTAAAAGTCTCTAGGTGGTTTAAGGGCTCTTTGGAAACACAACACACTCCTGCAGCTGACAGGAAAAAAGACTAAATGAGTGCGGAATGAAGACAAGGGACAGAGATGAGTCTCACCTGTGGTCTCTGGCCATTAATTGGCTCCAGAGCCCGCTGTCTCCTGTCATAGTGCTGTGATGTAGGAGGTGGAGGGGTTCCGTGATTTATCAGCACTTACGAATCAATTTGTCAAGACCTCGATGGCAAGGTTTGTTGGGACTGGAGTAGATTACAGGGGCACTACTCATACTGCTCATGTTGTTATGTATATTATACACAGGAAAAGTGGGGAAAAACATCATAATAAACACAATAAAGTTTCATAATAAAGCGTTTTTTCAGAGGGGTGGTTTTGCCAGTTTGGCCATCAAAGTATCAGTGTGTATCTGTGTATGTGTGTGTGTGTTTTCAATATTTGCATATTGAATTGAACATGAAAACTGTAGCGTGTGAGGTGAGGATAAGGTCAGAGGATCACTTGGGGGAAAGATAACAACTGTTATGTGAAGAGAAGGTGAAAATCAGCTGATAACAGGGCAAGATGTCATAGAAGACGGTATCAATTTACAGCCCTCAGACAGGGCAGGGCGGCAATAAGCAAGTCAACACAACGGCATTTTGTGTCTCTCCCTCCATCTCGCACATTCAAGTAGTGTTTAACTCCTTTACTTTCTTACAGTGTGTGATATTTTCTATATGATCCACTGAGATGTCACCAAACACCACTGAGCATTAAGAATATTTGAAACCTCAGTCACACTAGAATTAAGATGTTAACCCTCCAATTAGCAGCAAATATGATTTTTTTTTTTTTTTTTCTGGCAAGTGGCATGTAATCCAATTTTCCTGACACTGGTGTCTAATCCAGAACCAATCCTTTGGGTATCTGTTGTCCAGTTCATCTCTATTAGCAGTCCAATTCTCACACCTCTCCCCAGAAACAGCATCCCACGACATCCCAACAGCTAGGCGTAATTGGACACCCCCAGAGTGTGGGAGTCTTTCTCACAGGACGGGACCAGTGCCGGCTCAGCCCTGGTTCAGCATCCAGCCAAGGGTGGAGCCGTTGGAGCCACCACCTAGTTCTCAATGCTCACCTCTGACCCTACTTCCTGTTTAGGTGGCTACACTATTTCCTTCAAAAGCTGTGGTGTCACAGACTTTGCCAGTCACCACATCTCTGCCAGTCTGAACAAAGACCTGATTCAAGAAACTCAGGAAACATGAAGAATGCTTGAATATGGATGCTGGGGTCGTGCAGCAAGTTTGCACCAGCAGACATAGAATTTAACATTTGTTAACGATACGCTCTTGAACGGAATGGGAAACAGAAGGCCTTTGGCCAAATCTAAGGACTTTGCAAGTGCGCACATCTGACATCCATCATCTTTTTTTTTTTTTTTTTAAAAAGAGGATTTTCAGGACAGACAGACTCAGTATTTAGACGGAAATCCATTTATACTACATGCAAACAAAAAAAAATAAATCTTCTTAATGCCGTCCTTATGCGTCACTTTTCTTTGTTGAATATGTCCCACTTACTTCCATTCAGAATGCACTTACACTAATGTCTTTTAATAGGGTACCAGACATTTGCTTCATCATAGCTCAGAAACAACTGACCTGGAAAACCCTTGCTATCATGGTCCAGGAGCTCCATAAAGATCCATCCATGGGATGGTTGAGGAGTAATAATGTGTTATCAGCATCAGAAGACAAAGACAAGTGAGGCCAAGTTGTTATTGTCATACATAAACTAAGTAAGTGGGCCAAATCTGAAACAGAACCTGTTCCACAGAAGATGGACCCTGAGTTATGTGATATTTCTCGAGAAGATATAGCAAAAATGTTGCCCTCTGCAGTAATGGCCAATCCTCGGGAGAACTGTGACATGTATGGAAACATGGTTTCCACCGGGGTTCTTGCTGTCTGTATGAGCGATGATAGCTCCAGCTCCTGATCCCACATGGCTGCAGCATTTAATGTGAGCTCAGCTCTACACAGCTAGACAAGATCTTTACCCTGAGAGTTGACTTCTTTTCCTGGTCAAGAGACAACTATAACTTTGCCTTTCTTACCACAGAACGGGGCGATTTTGGAAATGTCTGAGACAAGCTGCTTACAAACATAAGACTAAGAGTTAAAAGTCATTTGTAAGTGTGGTATTAAGTTTTCATATCTACAAGTATACTGTGATGATGAAGTCTCAGCAGAAATTCAATTTAAGGATTACAAGGGAGTGTCTCTGAATCTTAAAAAAAAATAATTAGAGACTTACCTGAACACAAATGGAGAATTCCTGTTATAAATACAAGTCCAATACAAGTTGGAGACATTATTCAACGCCTCTCCTATCAGGAAACAATCCTTGTGTATTCCAAATTATTCAAAAAAATCTTTAGGCATCCACTCCTTCATGTCAAACCGCAAAGACAAAAGATCTCAGAATCCACAGTTTGAAAATGTAACAGCCAGGCTGGTTGGTGAGTCACAAAAAGTAAACTACCATTTCAGTCCAAAGGCAGTTCATCCAGACCTGGCTCTGGCTTCTTGGTGTGGAATAGATGTGGTAAAAGTCAAATACTGGTATTAAAACAGTTCCAAATGTCATTAGTTCAATGCAAGTGAATAATAGAGGGGATATGAGAGCAGAGAAGAGGGAGATCTCTGTCTTGGAATAACCCCGTTTCCAGCCAGCCGATCTCATTCAGACCTTTTGGATCCTTTGTGAAAAACACATAAACGAGTAAATCCACCGCAGCTCAAAAGTCAAATGAAAAGTGAATCCAGAGGGCGATCGGGTGCTGTGATTCTCTCTGTCCTCGCAGTCACATTATTTCAGTCCACTTTTCTGCCTGTCACATGCGAAGCGGAAACTTTTTCGTCCTTTCGTCCCTCATCCAGCGGACCGAGCAGATCACTGCAACTTTCCCATCACTTCCTCCCGGATCTCCTCCGCTGCCGCTCCGATCGATCCCCGGACGCGTCGCAGACCCCGAACGTCAGACCAGAGGAGGGAAACACGGCTTCATATTCACACACTATTTCATTCAAGGAAAGCGGAATGCCTCCTCAGTGTGTGTGTGTGTGTGTGTGTGCGTGCGTGTGTGCGTGCGTGTCTCGGCCCCCTCCTCACTGCAGACGAATTTAACCTCTTCCCGCCTGGATACAACACAGCTGTGTGCGCACACAGACAAGAGAGGATTCTGAGTTACTGCAATAAGAAGCGACGAGTCTTATAAAATCATTCTGCTGTTGGTATTCAGTCTGTCTGTGGGGTTCTGGGAGGCGCAAACTCCACTGACAGTGTACTTTGGAAATTCAGAAAGTGTTATATAACGGCTGAAACACACTTTATGATTTAATGATGTTCCATGTGCATCCGTATTAAAGTGTTCGAGGACACTTTTTGTACCAAATGCTAGTTGTCCTTCTATATTGTATTATGTATTAAAGTATTGTATTATGTATTAAAGTATAAACTGGGGACCTCAGATAAGGATACTCTATTGTCTAATATAGAGAGAGCAGGTCATACGCTATATACTGTATATATGTCTAGACATATGCTGTATGAAAGCTAGATTGATTCCATTATATATAACCAGATCTATCCATCATCTAGCTATAATATATATACAATATATGTGTGTGTGTGTGTGTGTGTGTGTGTGTGTGTGTGTGTGTGTGTGTGTGTGCGTGTGCGTGCGCACTGCTC
>CAAKHB010007064.1:167146-177604 GCA_901007665.1 Aeoliscus strigatus
CCCACCCCCACCCCTCACTAAAGCAATCATCACCAACCATTGCTGTAAAGCCCTCACACACTGACACACTCACATCTCTAACGACTGTCCATGTGCTTTTAAACGGACATTTAACGCCCCCACGCAGGGATCGGTCGGAGACTTGTTTCAAATGGCAGAGAAATTTCTCCATCGATTTCTATTGCCACCATAAAATTATAAGACAAGTGTTAAATCTGCCATTAAAACACTAGTTAAAGTCTGTAATTGCTGAAAGAGACACATGTGGCGCCGGCAAAGAAACAGTGTCCTAATATCCACAGCTTTAGCGCAGTGGGTGAAGAGTTGACCGGTCTTATTCTCACCACGATGCTCACTTTTCTGCTGTTGCTGCTACTTGCTGGGTCAAGAAACATGAGCTCAGCCCCTCGGCCCCAGTCCCAGATATGCTCCGTCAGCACAAACGGAGGCCAGCTTCTACCACAGTCTGCTTGGTTAGCCGCGCTGTGCCTGCTCCAAGACTAAACATCCTTCTATGGTGTCTTCAGCAAGTAGAGCCGCCCCAAAACCACAGAACAACAACAACAACTATGATACATATGGAAGTGTACTGCATTCACTTGAAAAAATAACAATTAATAAACAAAATCTGTTTTTTTGTGGTAAGGTTATTCTGTTTTTTCGTGTTATTTTTTCCCCTCTATTTTAAGGGGTAATTTATTTCTGCTTTACTGAGTATTTTTTCAAAGTTAAGTGCAACGTCATTCCTTTCTTCAGATCTCGATGTAATGGTAGCAAACATGACCCGCTTGTTTAGTTTAATACAAAATGACTTTATTTTGGGTTTTAGACTGGAGATCCTCCTGTCTATAAGCTCAGATAAAGAGCTCATTTATATCTGCTGGACATCGCAATGTTTCTCCAGCCTCAGTTGGACAAAAGCTCCATGGACACAAAACGATGCATCTGAAATGAAATGAATTCAGGCTGCTGATGATAAGACTGAAATATTGGATCCATGGAGGCGGTGGAAAAATGACCACGAAAAACAGAAAAAAAAATATTACAAAAAAACCAACATAACAACTACCACAAAAAAAAAAATACATTTTTTTATTTGTGAAGTGAATACGCTTCTGTAGCTACAACTTCTCAACTGCAAGCACCAGTTTATACATCCAGTCCCTTCTGGACACACGTTAACGTTATAAGGAGAAATGAAACAGAGACATGTTAGTCATGTTAACACACGTGATCAGCAATTTGACCAATCAACGTCATGAGTTTGTGACGTACACTCATGAAACTACATGACAAAGAGATGTCCCCATTCAGGGCGTACGCAATCTTATACATGAGAGACCCCTGGTCTGCAAATACTTTGAGCACATGGCTGGTTCACTACGTTTCAGTGGGTCTTAGGCAAAGATTCACCTGTGGGGGTCTCTGTTAGCGGGCACATCTCCACTCAGTGCACTCGTCATCAAACACACCTCGGATCCAGTGAGTCGATAAGTGGTGTACAGTATGGGGTGGCTGCCTTCTCTGTGATCTGGGAGGTCAGGATGACGTGAGAGAAGTGTGAGGAATGAAAATCAACTCAAATCAGTGGCACAAAGACTGATAACCAATACCACACATAGATCTGGAACACATTGATAAGACACAGTGGATTAAATTTATTTATGGGCTGGAATACATTCAAACTCCACTGGGCAACTAATGAGAGGGGTTGGGAAAGGAAGTGTCCCTCATTTCCTTAATCCAACATAGAGGGAAAGCTGAATATAGGAGTGTCACAGACTGTGAGGGAAAGTTATCTATGATAATGTGTTTTAGTATGCGCAAGAAACGTCAAATATGTGAAAAACTGCTTCAGTGCGGTGCAATTTATGAGCTGCACAAGAGGAAGTAGGCAGGTTGAAGGCCTCTTCAGCACCGTTGTTCATATGGAAATGAGAAATAATGAAGTCAACACTGTCAACATCACATATCTAGGCGTTGTCATAGTGATAAAGGGCACTCGAGGTAATTAATTTCAATCGAAAAACTGAATACAGGGAATCTAGCAGGGAAATGATGTCACCAACGCTGAATAGTACGCTCGGTGCCATTGTCAAGGTTTACATCCTCGCAAATCCATCACAAGATCTCACAACAGACGTTTTTAAGTATTAATAACTGGCCATGCAGAGCACATCCATTTTCACATTAATTTATGCAAATGCCATCAAAAAATAGGGCATCACAGCTTTGCCAAATCTCCAGATGCAACAAACAGTGGAGACGGAGACTGACACTAAAAGTCTGCACAAAAGCAGCATTATGCAGAGGGAGCAGACTTTGCACCAAATGTGTAATCCCTCACAAATGCATTGTGATACAGCTCATTACAGTGTGTCTCGCACTCATCATACATCCCAGTTGTTATTGGGAAATCTTGCAGAGCTAGAACGGAAAAACACCAGGCTCAGTCTGTCTGCGTCAGCATGCTGGTGACAAACCAGCAGGTCAGAATGATGATCTGACAGGTAATAATCACATTACTGAATAAACATACGGAACGAGGAAACACACACACACACACTCACATAATTGCAGTCATTCAGCTTCATTTTCATTAAAAATGTATAAAATTCAGCTTTGATTTATTTCTCTCGTGTGCACATTTGCATCTCATGCCGTCTGTCATAATGTGGACGTGCCTACATCTCTAAATAATCAAGAAATATTTGTCTGTGTAAACTGTCTCTGCAACACCTCTTCAGAACTCGACTCCTGCAATGTGGGACACGATTCACAGGATTCAGTCAAAGTGAACATGAGCAGTAAGTGGACGCAAACAGACATAACAATGCAACTTAAAAGTAAAATGCACACAAAAATATAATGCATAGGCAAAAGGTATGTGCATGCATGTGTGTGCGTGCGCGTGTGTGTGTGTAGTCGGTACAGCACCACTTCCTACATTACCACACATGTTAGTTTAAAAGACTGAATATTTGAATACTGTCTGGAGAAGACTGAGAGAGATCACATGTTGTGGTCTCTACAAGGCCATCGTCACGTCAACTTTAGGTATTTACGGTCCCTCTCAGGTTGAACGTGCAGTTTCTGCGCCTGGTGGAACCTCCATTATAGTAATTGCTCTAAAACAGTGTTTATTAACTTGTCATCAAACGCATGAAAAAACCCTGAGTAATACTAATGTTATACTAGTACGATAGGTGTGAAGGACGTATGACTTCATTACTTTGAATAGCAGAGGAAGCACACGAGGCACGGTAAACTTCAAGCTCGCCGATTCCACAGTGAATGCTGAGACCTCAGCTGCACTCGTGCACCAAAGCCAAAGTGTGACAGAAACAGGCAATAAAGCTCCGCAAAGAGCAGCGCGGCAGTAAACACTCGTCTGTTCCCTCTCACCCTCCTGTCAGAGACATGACGTTAATATGATACAGAGGAGGAACACGGGGGGAGAAACAGACAGCGAGAGAGAGAGAGAGAGGACGTGCACCACGTGGACTTAAGAACAGGGCAAATGTGACACTTGACATACATCACCTGACTCTAGTTGGGGTTGTGCCATCATCGTGTTGACAAAACGCTGTGTGTACAGCGTGTGTGTGCACACGAGGACACACTCAGAGGACTGCAGCGTTCAGTTTGGTGCCGTTGAAGCGTTGCAGGTTATAATCGGGTTCTAATATTGACAGCCGTGGCCCAGCTCTGTGTGTTCAACCTTTCCACATGTGCTCGTAACATCCTTGAGCGTCGGTGATGGGCATCCAGCCAGTGACTGATCACCTGCCCCTCTGCTCTCGTCAGCACTTTCCCTCATTCAGCTTGTCATCAGTGCTCCCTGGTAATAAAACCAATGTCATCTGGCTCCTTGTGAAGTTCACATGCTGAGATAAGGAGGCGGAATCTGCCACTGGCTTTTTTTTGTTTCAAATTAATTTCCCACTGTGTGTGCAGAATTTACGGCGCGATATCTGGACCCAAGTCAATCTTTTTTCCGCGTGACGCTCCAAAGTCATTCGACGTTCATTGTCCCGTGTGTGAAAAGTGTGTGTGTTTCTAAATGATACTAACTGATTAGGTGAGGTCTGTTGGGGATTAACAGAAGTAGTGTTTCCTTTAATTCAAGTTTCATGTGACCGAGGTCAACGTTAGAAAAATGGGGCTGTATATTTACTGACTTACGTATTGACTTACTTATGATCTTAATTCAGGGAAATCTCTCGCATACCGTCAGACAAAGGTTTGTCTGTGAGTATGGGGGCGAGTGTCGCCTTGCCCGTATGAGAATTTCAGGAGAAATAGTAGAAAACTGAACAAACATCGAGGAAGAAGGAATAAAAGAGCCGGTGGTCTTGTCTTTGGCTGTATGTCAAATTGGAGAGGAGCCAGTTGCTCGTCTGCTTACTTGCATCAAAACAAATTCTTCAGGTCTCGACTCCAGACTGTAATCCTATCTCCCAACATCCTCTGACATTTCTTTTCCAAATCATTACATGAGCACTCGGCGACTGCACATGTACGTCGTGCACTGTAGCTCGGAACTGTGTAGTAGAGATTGCGACTGCACTGACGGGCCAACACGGAGGGGAGATAAGAGGAACTCATAAAATAGCAGCATTTCATTTCCTAAAAACAGAATAGATGCCTGGCTACTATTATCAGTTGGTCTGTAGAAATACAGTGTCGCTATCATTCCCAGTCAATTTAAAGGAAGCCGAAGACCATATACAGCAGTGACGTGCATGTATGGGAACTATTTATGTGGAGGAAACTGTCAGCGGGCGGAATGCAGCCCAAGGCTCAGAAATCAGTCCAATGAAGATGAAACGTGAGAGTGAACGAAGTGCAGGTCAGTGCGAGCGTTTTAACATTCCTCTCAGTCCAGTCTCTCTGCGTACACCTGACTTCTGCTTTTGAGCCACAATGGACATAAATAATTCATATGACAAACAGATTTGACTGCGGTATGAAAACGCCTCTGTGTCGGGGGTGTCTGCGGCGCTGCATGGAGTCTGACTGGCTTTACGGTGGTTAAGGTATGTACATGATGGAAATACACCTCACTGTGGCACTGGTCTGTGCCATTTTCCTGAGTCAGGAACACGAGAAAAAAAAAGAACCAGATCTCCATCTGCACGTTCCCCGAAGCTCCAGAACATTTGACGGAAACCAGCCGGTTGTTTTTGTCGGACACGTGCTGATGGACGGGGTGAAAAGTCAAAGTGAGTCCGTCCTTTGAACACCTACAATCTGCATCAACATTTGGTGGACGGCGTGTGTTGTGTTTTCTATATTTCTACGTTACAGATCACACAACGGACAAAATCAACTACATACATGGACACACGGCAATGTAGGCCTGTGACTTTTTCCTCCTCCCTCCGTCCTCATCGATTGCCCACATGTCTCATGGCAGCAGAAGCCACAGCGACAGAGACAAAGGGCGGTTTGGATATTAATTCAGCACTCACGTCTTCTTTCAGGATCCTTTCACATGCAAAACGCCGGACTGCGTATTGGGGCAGAAGGGGACACTGACAATTACAGCCTCACATCGAGTCGCCATTGGAGACTCACTCTTCAGTCTGATTGACAAATGAAAGAGCTAAAATAGCCTCCATTTTAAATGGGCACTTGACAGAATAGGGGGATCATCGCCAATATCTCGTCTCAAATGGGAAAGGAAAAAGATGAGCGTGCCTGGGAAATTGAGCTTACAATTCAGTACTTTACAAAGGCCATTTAGGCTACAAGCACAGAGTCCCCAGTGGTACTGCAGAGGCTTGAAAGCTCAAATTCAATGGAACATCAAGATAAAGCGGCGGCTTTCTGGGGGATTTGCATCAAACTGCTCGTTCCTGCCGTCTGAAAACTTTTCACACTCTGCTAACTAATCTAGCTCCCACAGACAGGCGAAGTTGGGCACACACGCACACGCAGATTCATGTCCAAAAACACACAGATGAGTCCAAATGGTCTTGGTTGTCAAGTGAAAAATCAACAAATATGTCTGGATCTCTGCATGTGATTTCTGGGGCGACTGAGATGTTCATTGTTCTGCCGGGCACGTACACACATGGATTTCCAATCATAGATGTTGTCTGCTCGTCCCTCAGCTTTCCCCATCGACGCAGCTGAGAACGGAATTTAAATCAACACTTTGCAGAGGTGGATGCCTGATGAGTACAGGATCCAACATGAAGGCAGACTAATGTGGTTTCCGTGTCCAAACTGTGTCAAGTGTTGTTACAAACCCCAAATCTTCATCTCAGACTGAATGAAAAGGGAAAAACATGTTCTAGACATTTCTGTTGCGCTTTCTTTGAAAAGTCATGACTTTATAATGTTTGTGCTGGTAAAGTTTTGACTAAGTGAGCTCACCTGTCTGTAGACAGCCCCTGAGTCACATAATCTGCAGGTAAAGAGTCAATATGACGTTACAAAAGATCCATGTGCTACTTTGGTTTAAAGGCACTCACGTCTCAGACAGCAATTTTTAAGCTCGAGAGCAAAATAAAACGACTTTACAAACACTGTGCGGAAACAAAAGGTGTTGGGGTGTTGGGTGTTGTTATAGCTGCAGAAAGAGGCAAAAATATGGTTTTCAGAACAAAGATAACAGAGTTTTCTGGAAGGATGGAAAACCAATGAATCCATTTCAGAGTTTTTACAGTTTGCCTAGAAATGACGGAGTTGCGCAGACAAACCAGGTGCAGGAAGACCAGCAGTGAAAAATATCACACTACATCCAGTGTCTTGAGGCAAGATTACTTCAATAAGATCCAAGACCAATGTAGTTTGAATTACCTTCACACACATATGAATGAAAGTGCATCTAAGAAGGAATGCGTGTGAGCAAAGATCCGATCTGACGGTTGGAAGATGCAGGTATCCACAGAAGACACAACACAGGCATGAACAACAAGTACTTGTGTCTGAGAGCACAAACAGCTGCAGGGGAGTGCTGTGTGCTGCTGGGGGAGCACAAACAAGTTCTTTAATGGAGAGAGATGTGAGGAGAAATTCATTTGTGAGATGACACTCTCCCGCAGGGCTAGCGCACAAACCCCATGAGAGGGATGCTGTGGCTTGGATGATGGGGAGTGGGAAGGGGGAACGGAAATTGTGTGTGTGTGTGTGTGCGTGTGTGTGTGTGTGTGTTGGAGGGGGGTGGGGGGGGATTAGGATGATAAGATACGGAGGTGCTTGTGTCATGTCTCTATGGAAATCACTAAACTGCATCGCACACATGCGAACAATGACGATGTGTAGGAAAAAAAGTGGGCAGGTGTTCTTGACTGTATCGTCGATGTAGTTCTAAATCAAACCCAAATGGTGCCTATCAATATGATCCCCCAACAAACCGCAAACATAAAGGGTGATCTGATTCACATACGTCTTAAACGAGGTGTTACATTCGTTTCCGGTCGGAATCTCTGAGGGGAAGATGCATGTGTGGGTGGTAATGACTACCACAGTAGTCAGCGTATTTTATGATGACTGTACAGTTATAGACGTTTCTGTTGATCTTGCTTGGAAACAGCTCGCACACACTGGCGGACTCATAATGTTTGATGTTATTTGTGTTATGACTGTCATTCTGGAGTGCACCAGGCCGCCAACGGCCCCTCAATCTCACCATCACCTCAAACTGCCTTTGCAACCGATGCAGCAAAAGATGACATTTGAAAAATAAAAATACTAAAAAAAAAAACAAAACTCTCGATACCAACACCAAGTCCACGACAGACAGTCAAAAGCCTTGAAAACGAGAGGAGGATGACAATAAAACCTTGGTGCTGCACATGTTTCATCATTAAATGACAGCCTGAGGGTGAACAAATGATGAGGAAACACTGGCATGTGCCCTGCTGTGTAATTAAATGGCAGCTGAATGGAGTGCGAGGCCACGTTGAGCACTGGGCACAAAGTGATGATGTTTTCAACAACGAGCTGAGGAAAAACAAGGAGAGCTGACAGACCTCTCTGTAGAACATCAGTCACGGAGGAGACATATGCTTGTATTATGAGAAAAGGATGTGGGGCTCACACACCTTCGCCGAGAACACGCCGTTGTCAGCTTTACGACGTTGTCAAACGTTTTACCAATGTGTCATGGAGATCTCCTGCAGAGTACTACATGGATCCCAACAATGTCCGTACTTCGTCCCGCAAACGTGCCTCAGAAACAAACAACTAGTTTTCTGATGTTAATTCGTTTGTGTCAAACTGTGATTCCATGAAACACTGTCAAACGTTGTACACCCTGAACACATGTACTACTTGTACTAGTGCAACTTCCAGTTTGAAGACAAAGACTCGCTCTCATAGCAGTAATTCACATTTCTAAATTAAATGGATGGTTCTTCGCTGTCACAAGGACATGAGATATGATATGATCCATCTTCTTCATTAACAGGACATTTTGTGACAAAAAAAAGAGCTTTTACCTACAAGAGGTAGTTAAGTGCTATAAGCAATCAGGAATCACTTTTGGAAGTTGGCTAAGAACTTCATTTTTAATGCAGGGATACTTTATTTAGACATTTTCATTGGTAGAAAGCTTTTTTCTGCCCTATGCCAAGCAAAGATTTTTGTATCGCTGCCAGACAGGTTTTGCATTTCTTCATCTGATGCTGAGGACACACACAGACTCCATGTTGTCATGCATGCGATGCTCCATTTCTCTGGCGTTAGCCTCAGATTGGATTAGAGATGACCTTCAACTCTCACCAAACGCTAATATGCTGACTTGACAAGGTTTATGGAGACGGACTTCGCTGTGAATCGAGAGTGATACGTGTCTGATCAATGGTGAAATGAAATGTCAAAGTTGATTGTGTGTTTCAGCTTGTCTGCACGGACCCTCTAATGGCTCTTTGTGCATGAGATCGAATAACAAAGAGACAAAGAACTCCCTGTCAATGAGACCCGCAGTGAGAGTATTGAGGAGCGAGCGTCAAATAGGATGCTTATAGCGCAGAACACTAAGAGGCGACGCGTCAGCAGGACAGCAGCAGTAGATCCATTCTCCTCCGGGCTCCATCTTGCCAGTACCCGTTATAAACTTCCTTCGCCGTCTTGCACAATTGGTTCTGTAATTTAAAAAGGTCAGCATGGCTCCTGTGTAATTCGATACTCTCATGGAGCTGTATTAACCACATATTTAATCACCCTTGGGGTGATGTGCAGCCTGAACACTGAATGTAAAGGGGCAAAGGGGCCTCGGCTCTCTCACCTGACATACAGAACTGAAATGATGGCGCTGCGACCGCAAAGTGTGGCTTTATGTTCCCTTCAGTGCAAAACAAGGATAGTAGGCAACGTTTTTTTTAGGAAAGCCTTGTTGAAAAAGGCTTATTTCTTTAAAGAGGAGGAGATGGACAAAGATCAACAAGTAGGCATAGTACCCAAAGGAACTATCAGTACCAGTTGAAGCAGTTTGCTGGGCGTGTTTACACCAGCCTTAAGTTGTCCCGTTAAAACGGACCCGAGAGATTTTCCTTCGGATTTCTGTGAACACATGAACTCCAGTGCATTGTCCACTCATCGATACCTGCTGTCTCAGTAGACGTTGATCTGCTTGCTCCAAAGTCTGCTCTCCATATTTGACCCAGCATCAGCAGACCTGATGGGGTTTCATAGTGAATGATCTGAACCATGTGATTTTGGTGTACTTGGGTGTAAGTACCTGAGATTGTATTGGCTCATACTGGTATTTATTAGCATGACATAAGTTGAAATAAGTTGTGAGTAAAACGGACTTTGTGTGCACCACCACTGCCAACCCCAAAGCTACATTTGGAATATATGATGTAGTTGTACAAACATTGTTAAAATAATCACACTGACCCCCAAAGCTCAGGATATACATATATACATATATACATATACATATTTTGTATTCCAGCATTTGTACCTCCATCGTCTGAGAGGGGGAATGAAGTACCGCAGAAACCACAGCTAAGTCACAGATGAGGGTATTTACAAGTTGTCACTCAGCTCGTATGTAAAAAAAAAAATTTTTCCAAAGCAGACAAATCTGATAAGATATGTGCTACATGAACATGCTTGTGCGTTTCACACAGTCATCTCTATCTCTATTCATTCACACTCTGTCACCAGTGTGAATTCAAAGCTAATAAAGCTCTAAATGCTGATATGATGCCGATCAGATATGTTCCAGGTGAGGGAGTGAACTTTTGCCAAGGTCCTCCACTCCCGCACGTATGCAGACACAGCCTGAGGTCTATGTGTGTTTCTGGTACTTGACAAGTAAATTGCTTCCTAGATCGTGTTGGCAAATGAATATAGGGGCAGAGAGAAGAACACGGCTAAATGAATGAGGGGTAAAAGGTGATAGATCGAATCGAAAGAAGCCTGTAGAAGTAGGTAACAGAAAGCAGCCTTGGCAGGCGAGGGTGGAGTAATAAGACGGCTGCCTGCTGCTGTGAC